>VZTJ01004275.1:50484-130407 GCA_013397795.1 Orthonyx spaldingii
GAGAAGAGAAGAGAAGAGAAGAGAAGAGAAGAGAAGAGAAGAGAAGAGAAGAGAAGAGAAGAGAAGAGAAGAGAAGAGAAGAGAAGAGAAGAGAAGAGATGTCCTCCTAGCTGCTGTTTCCTTTTTATTGCATCATCCTTCACACCACACTGGTGGGATATGAATTTAAAACTTTCATTTTCTTGTAGACTAATGATAATTTATTTAATTATACTAGTCAAATATTTAATATTTCTTCTGACAGCAGATTGCATGAGGCATATGCAATTTGATTTAAAGAAAACTATCATAAATTATTTTTTTATTTAAATAAAGGAGAAGGGATGAAAAATTATGTATTTCTGGAACAGGTTCAAAACATGTACAAATAATTATTGTTTAAAAACCAGTGTTTTTGAAAACTCAGCACTGGTTAGCCTGGTTTTCTCGTATTGTGTTGGTCTAGAGACAGCACAACAAAATGTACTTGATACAGCCCTAGAACATGGGTTGTTCTCATAAAATGTGAGGGTACTTACTGTCCTTTCATGAGGAAGCTGCTTCCATTTAATTGACAGGAAGCTTGTCACTGACAAAAACATCCAGAATTCTATGTCCATAATCAAGATTCTTGTTGGATTTCCAAAAAGGAGGAGAGGAAATAAAGAGGAAACAAAGCTATGCTGTCATCAAATAAGGAACTGACTGAGTGCCTGCACTTCTGAAATGAGAATTCTCTTTCTTCTGTAAACCTAAAACTTTATTTTCATATGTGGGTCTTTAAAATAGCAGTAGGGAAAGACCAGGTTGGATGGAGCTTTGAGCAACCTGATGGGGTGGTGGTTGTCCCTGCCCACGGCAGAGGGGTTGTAACTAGATGATCTTTAATATCTCTTCCAACCCAAACCACTCCATGATTCTATGACAATATGAGACTAGATGAAGAGATGCTCAAGAGAACAGAAGGATACCCTCACAGAATAGTCTAAGTTGGAAGGAATCCAGAAGGATCCTTGAGTCTGACTCTTAAGTGAATGGCCCATGCAGGGATCGAACCCACCACCTTGGTATTGTTAACTCCCTGCTTTCACCAACTGAGCCAGCCTCAGGGCTCATAAGAACATAAAAATATGAGTCACAGCATAATCTGAATACATTTAAGGACAATCACAGATTTAATCTCTTGATCTGACACTCTACCTCCACTGCCAGTATTCCACATTTTTTGTCAAAAAATAAGTATGGGGCTTTCTGACCCTTCACAGGAGCCTGCCATTTTAAGGTACCTCCAGCCTATCTGGGATCAACATGCCAGCAGTCGAGATCCAGCAGGTATCCCAGGAACTCTACTGAAAGGAGCCAATCTCTGAGGTTTGACATGGAGTCACCGCTGCTGCAAGTGACTCAGGACTTCCCTGGCATAGCCTGCATGCCTGTTGAGCGCTGGAGAAACTGAAGATGCTGAGAATACCACTACACAGTTATCATGCAGAGTGTGCAGCACATTATGGGCAGAACCATGGAAGGTGGTCAGAGCGCAAGAGAGACCAAACAGTATCACAAGATGCTCATAGTGTCTGCATCTGGTTCAGAAAGCACTTTTCCACTCATTCCCTTCTAGCATGCAGGAAGAACAGAGTTTCTTAGAACTTGCCAACTTCTTCTGGTGATTCAAAATAGGCTTTTCCCATATCATGGCCCTTCTAGTGGTACCTACTTGGAAGGGGCCTCACTTCCCATGAGCATGAGAAGCAGCTCCTGAGGAACAGAAAGAGTCATTCACCATATCTTGACTCACTGTCCTGGCAAAGTCTTGGCTGGCATTTCATTATGAAAGCCAGAGGGGCCACACTGTCCCATAATCATGCCCAAAGCAGGAGCTGTGCCCCCGTGTCTTTTTCTTTAGAAGGATCACTCCCACAAATAGGAATTTTGACATCTGAGACAAACAGCACCTGGCAATCCAAGCTGTCTCTCAGGAGTGGTAGCGCACTCTTGAGGCAGCAGAAGAACCAACAGTGGTGCTGACCTACCAGCAGAATATAACTGATACGCTGCCTCACGTTCTGGGGTAGGTCAGTCCTAGCCAGCTCATTTTGTGGGTCACAGACAGACATAAAGGGGCTGGCTTTTCATACACAGTTTCCAGAGTCAACTGATTTGTGTGTTCAGTGGCCAACTACTGCCCCCGATGGAACTGCAGAACTCCAGTGCTTGGCCACTGCAGTTGTAGTCCCTCCAAAAACTCTTTAAATGAACTAAGTCACCTGGTTTTGGACCACAGGGCCATTGTCTTCCACATGGTCACAATCCAGGTTGTCCTGGGATATTACTGCTGCTGATCATCTAATGTCCCTTATATGGTACCTGGATAGGCTGTAATGATTATCCATATCTAACTAATAAATCCTAATATAATTATGCAGTCCCAACTGAATGGTTCTGGAAGACCATAAAACCACAGACTGGTTTAGGTTGGAAGGGACCTTTAAAGACCATGTCATCCATCCTTCCTTCCACAGGCACGGATATCTCTTAGTAGATCAGGTTTCCCCAGATGGGAAGCAAGAGATCTTGAAGCAACCTGCAGTGCTCTGCCACACTTCTATGCACTGACCACAGGTTCCTCCAAGAATCTGAGGCTGATCCGTGACTGATGGGGAGGCCAGGCTCCACGACAGTCAGTCTCAGGCTTGAGGTGCTCCAACCTACCTGCCATGAAGCAGGACTGGGGCTGCTCTGCAAGGGATGGCAGTAAAAAGACAGAGGAGATCACATCATGGGACAGTGATCTCACTGAACAGGGCACAGCCCCCAAGCAGGGCAGCCGCCTGGTGACAGTAGCAGCTGTTGACAGTCACAGCAATCACCAGGTAAATGTGAGATGGCAGGTCAGGTCCAAGTGGAATCCATTAAATTCAGTGAACAGAAGCTGCAGGATATAGGACTAGGCACATGCCTGCCAGCAACACAGCTCAGGAAAGGGCTGGAGGCCAAGGCTGGAGCAGAAATGGAGCTACCCCTGCAGCTATGCTGGCAGGTGTGCACCCTTGTGTCTCTTAGGCTCCAGGTTAACCGAGAGAATGTAACACACACTAAGTAAGCACAGGAATTGCCCCACCCACCTTGTACCTTCTAACTGGAACTTAAAACCCGGGCTAAACATGTCTTGAGGGTGTTAATCTGAATACAGATTGTTTTCACCATGTCTCCTGGTCCTTCAGTCATCCATTGCTACACCCATGATGAAGAAGTTGCACAAAGATTTAGGAAAACTTTTAATGGATAGGGAAGGAGCAGAAATGCAGAAACAGGATAGAAAGCGTATAGATTCAGGCTTGCCAGTTTTTCTGACATGAACAGAAACGTAGGAAATAAGGGCTGTGAGACCACCTGCTCTCACTCCATAATGAATAAAAATTAGAGTATTCCATCTTCCTGATTAAAGGCAAGGACAAACTTTGTTTGGGGATTTTTGTTTGCTTTACTTCAAATAAAAGCCTTATTAAGTATACTGAGACCTGGATTTTGCTCCTAAGCAACAGAAAGAATGGTGTTTCTGTTGTGAAGTACTAATCTGGAAATGCCTGAAAGTATCTTAAATAGAAATTGCAGAATTCAGACTACAAATTGTATTTTATACTACACTACAAATTGTATTTTATAGATAACATTGGATTTCAAAGAATGAAGAAATTGTAGCTACTTGATCTATTTTCAACTTAACAACTTAACTTTCAACAACATTTTGAACTTAAAATTCAACTGTATGGATTATATGTTTAGAACCAAACAGAATAACTAATAAAGATGTGCTAAAAGAGAGGTAGACAAAACAAAAATATATTCCTTGCCCCAGACGAGCTTGGAAGAAAAAACACAGTAGTGTCATATGTGCACTCACTGTATTAGGAAAACATAAAGTTACCACTACATTAGGCAAAATAAAATGTCTTTATTGCCTGGTCCAGATTAAGACATTTTTTAAAAGTGTGCTGTCATTTAGAACGAAATGTTAAATATAGGGAATATAATTTAAGTATCTACAAACCAGAAATTCCCAAAGTAAAATTACGTCTTTGAGTACTGCAGATAACGAACAAACATAGATTTCAGCACTAACATTTTTGCCTGAGGTAGTCTGATATCCTTGGTGTTATTCTAGTCTCACTTCCTCCTGCTCACAACACTTCCATGCTTTTTTGAGACCCAGTGTGACTACACAATGCAATTGGACAAGCACAGTAAAAGGTCAATCATTTTAAGACCATACCATTCATATCCCTAACACTGCTGGGTTTTTGAAACATGCAGTTGATTGGACTGTGCAGTTCTCTCCATACTTTGGCTGAGACAGCCCTTTTACCTACAAATTACTGACGACCATTTTAAATATATAATAAAAATATGGCTCTGTGTGCCTTATCCAGACAAATCTACATTTTGTGAATTGAATCAGCCATACCATACAGTATTAAAGTAAAACATGCAGCAATTTTCCTACTAAGTTACTGCCATTTAACTTTGCATTTTGCCAAGGCACAGTACACAAAAGAACTCCTGCAATGGCAGATCAGTCTACCACAAGAAAATTTTAACCCTCTAACGACACAGTGGGACATGTTTTGCTCCTTCTTTGTGTCAAGTGACATAAGGCAGCACAAGAAGCAAAACAAGAACATTCAGATATCCCTGGTTCTTCATCAGTCACAATGAATACTGGTCGCCTACACAAATGAGACACAAGTTGTAAAATATAACACAGGAATATAATTTTATTCTATTAATCTGCGTATGTATTGGTACAGCTGTTCTGAGAAAGCTTTTGAAGAAAATTTTTCCATAACTCTCACTCTCCCAGCTGCTCCCATTGTGTCCTTTAAGAGAGGATCTCTCACAATTTTTTCCATGGCTTCAGCAAATTGGGTTGGCAGAGGATCACACAAAAATCCTGTAACATTATGCGAGATTGATTCTAAAGGACCACCTGAATTAACTGCTATAACTGGACATCTCATATACATTGCCTCCAAAGGGACAATGCCAAAATGTTCATTGCTTGGTGTATAAAGCACACATACAGAGTTACTAAAAAGAGAGATTTTCTGTTCATCTGAGAATGATCTCAGAAAAGTCACATGGTCATTAACACTAAGTTTGGCTGCTAGTCTCCTCAGTTCTTCATAGTGCTCCACATTTTCCAGAACTCGCTTATCATAACCACCTGCCATAACCAGGTGAACTTCATCCCACTCATGAGAATCAAGTCTCCCTCGAAGTTCGTGCAAAGCTTCGAGAGCCAATGCTAGATTCTTTTTTCTCTCATACCTATTAATGGAAAGAAACAAGAACTTTTTCTTTTTCGGCACCAGGTCAGCTATGTCTGCAGGAACAACTTCTTCAAAGCTACCAATGTTGAGTGATGGGTAGAGGACATCTGGGTTTATGTGAGATAGGGACTTAAATGTGTCTTTGAACACGCTGGCAGTGAACTTGCTGTTTACAACGATACAGTCTGCCATGCCAGTCGTGTACTCTTCCAGCCAGTCGAGCGGCAACCTGTAGAGGCGCTTGAGGAAAGATTCTCTCTTGGTCAGAAGTTGATCAGGAAAGTGACAGTAAAACAAAACCTTCTTACGTCTTCTGGCCAGTCTAAGTACAGGAATGCAGGCAGACACCTAGTGCAGCCGGAGACATGGGACAAGAGGAGAGATTAATTATTTTGTCAGTGCCACCAGTGTGTGCCTGTGATTTCAAACCCATGCTCTGAGATCCAGTGCTTTGCAAGCCAACTGCCTTCTCCCTCTCCCCTCCACAAGCACATCAAGTTGTACTCCCTCATCCAGGACCTCTTGTTGTGGTCCTATAATTTCACCTTCAATAAGACACCCTCCTTCCAACTCAGGCCCCATCATGCCCCAAGACTTCTCCAACCACCTCCTCCTGCCACTATCAGGGGTGTTGGGAGCAGAGCCCAAGTGGCAGTGGCATCTTCTCCCTCCAGCTGCCCCAGAACGGAAGAGGTAAATTGCAAAATGTGGAATACACCAAGATTATCGTAATTCAGGATGTTCTTTGATGTCAGATCTTTGTATACTTTCAAGCCTAATCAGCGAAGCAGGAAGCAACTAGCATTCCTTAGTCAAACTGTCCTGGAACTAACAAGCTTTAAGCATGTAGTAAGTCAAAATGTTGTATGTCAGTAGAATGGATAGCAGTAAGCATTCCTTACTCAAGGACAACCTGGAACTAACAAGCCTTAAGGATGTAGTAAATCAAGGTGTTCATTTATGTCTATGTACACATTGCTAACTTGACAAAATACTCAAGGCCCATGTATCCTATAGCTAAACTATGTTCATTATAACACTAAAAAACACACCTACAGGTCAGAAACACCGCTGCCCAGGTGAAGACCATTTCCCTGAGCATGTGCAGAAGTTAACTGGGGTTATGCAACTTGTATGGAATCACAAAACCAATCAGGTTGAAAAAGACCTCTGAGATCACTGAGTCCAAACGATGACCCAACACCATCATGTCAACTAGACCATGGCATAAAGTGCCACGTCCAGTCTTTCCTTACATACATCCAGGGATGGTGATTCCAACACTTCCTTGGGCAGTCCATTCTAATGCATAATCACCTTCTCTGAAGAAATTCTTCCTAATGTCCAAGCTAAATCTCCTGTGGTGCAGCCTATCTCGTGCTGTCACTTGCTGTCAGGGAGACCAACGCCCATCTGCTAGAACATCCTTTCAGCCAGTTGCAGAAGGTGATAAGGTCCCTCTGACCCTCCTTTTCTCCCAGCTAACCACCCCAGCTCCCTCAGCTGCTCCTCATAAGACTTGTACTCCAGATCCTCCCCCATATTCACTGTCCTTCTCTGGAAATTATTAACCAATCATAACATTATGAGGAGTTGCACTTGGAAAGTTACTAACTCTGAATTTATGTGTATAAAATAAAGCACAGAAAGCCTGAAGGGGTGTCCTTGATTTGCGGAACACCATGGAGCAGCCAGGCTTGCACAGTTCTGAAATGAACAGTCAATGTCTCTCTCTCGAGTGTGTCATTATTGGCTTGTTGCACACCACATAATGAATCCAATTTTGTGGGCATTTGATACTCCAGGGTTCTGGAACATCTGTGTTATGAGAGACTGCATAAACCGGGCCAGTTTAGTCTAGCAGAGAGAAGACTAGGGGGTATCTTATTAATTCATACAAATATCTCATAGGTGGGTGTCAAAAGGATGGTGCCAGACTCCTTTCAGTGGTGCCCAGTGACAGGGCGAAGAGCAGTGGCCATAAACTAAAACACGACAACTTCTACATCAACATGAAGAAGAACTTTACATTGAGGGTGGCAGAGCACTGGAACAGGCTGCCCAAGGAGATCGTGGCATCTCGCTCTCAGGAGACATTCCAAACTCACCTGGAATGTCACCTGGACGCGTTCCTGTATCCCCTGCTCTAGGTGACCCTGCTTTGGCAGGGGGTTTGGAGTAGATGATCTCCAGGGGCCCGTTCCAACCCTAACACATCTGTGATTCTGTGAAGAGCAGCCGGGCCAGCGGCAGCGGCGCTCCCGTCCCCATGCCTGTGCCCACGCCCGCACCTGGTCGCACACGAAGGCGTCGAAGGTCTCGCCGCTGAGCAGCAGCACGTAGAGCGCCACGAAGGCCATGCGCAGGGCGGCGCACAGGGCGTGCCCGCGGCCGCACAGGCTGCGCGGCAGCCAGCCGCCCGCCCGCCGCACCGCCAGCCCGCGCGTCTCCGCGAAGCAGCGCCCGGGGTCGTAGTGCGCCGTCCAGATCTGCACCCGGCAGCCCCGCGCCCGCAGCGCCAGCGCCGCGTCCACCACCAGCCGCTCGGCGCCGCCCAGCCCCAGGTCCGGGTGCAGGAACAGCACGGACGGACCGCCTCCACCTGCCGCCTCCTCCTTCTCCTCCTCCATGGCCGCTGCCGCGGGGCCGCATGCGCAGCCCGGCAGCCCGGCGGGCCACGTCAGCCTTCCTTCCCTTCCTGCCGGGCCTAGCTGCCCGCCCCGCCCGCCGGGCGGCCCCGCTGCTGCCCGATGTGTCGTCCCCCGCCGTCCCGCGCCCGCCCGGCCGCTGCGCGGGGAGTGGGCGCGACCGAGGCCTCACGGGGGGCAGCGGTGTCGGGAAGCGGCGGCTGAGCGAGGGGTGCAGGGATAAGGGGCCGGTGCTGCTCAGGCATTATCCTGGGAAGCCGCGTGGTCCGGAGATGCGCTGCGCGGGGGCGGAGCCTGATGCGGGCAGGGACGTGGCCGGAGCGGCTGTAGCGGAGCGTGTGTGAGACCGCGCCGAGTCCGATCGAGCACCGCCACCATGGTGAGGGGCTGCCCGAGGCGGAGGGCGGCTGAGGCGCCCCTTCCCCGCCGGCACTGCCCGCCGCCTCTCACCCCCTGCCGCTTCTCTCCTCTCTCCGCAGCCCGGGCCCAACCCCAGCGCCACCAGCGTCGGCTCCTCCGGCCGCTCCCCCAGCAAGGCTGTGGCTCCCCGCGCCGCAGGATCCACCGTCCGGCAGAGGTGCGTGCCCGCCGCGGCTCCCCAGTGCAGTGCGGGCAGCTCTTGCCTCCGTCGTGTGCTCTGCTTGCCGGGTGCCCGGGCTGGTGCCCGCCGCTGACGTGGCAGCACAGGCTGATGCCAGTCCAGAGAGGGGCAGCGGAGCGGGGAAAGGGTCTGGAGCACAAGTGCTATGAGGAGCGGCTGAGGGAGCTGGGGGTGTTTAGCCCGGAGAAGAGGAGGCTCAGGGGTGACCTTATCATTCTCTACAACCCCCTGGAAGGAGGGTGTAGCCAGATGAGAGTCTGTCTCCTCTCCTAGGCAACTAGTGACAGGAGAGCACAAATCTTAAGCTGCGTCAGGGGAGGTTTATTTGGGACATCAGGAGGAATTTCTTCACAAAGGGGTGACTAGACATTGGAATGAGCTGCCCAGGGAGGTGGTGGAGTCATTGTCCATGTAGGTGTTTAAGGAAAGACTGAATGTGGCTCTTAGTGCCATGAGCTAGTTGACACGGTGGTGTTGGGTCATAGGTTGGACTTGATGATCTTAGAGGTCTTTTCCAACCTAATTGATTGTGTGAAGTGTGTTGTTTCTGCAGTGTCTCTTGGGCTGCTTGATTCTAGAAGCTGGTGGAGTACTAACATGTTGTTTGGTCTTTGTTTCCTTCTGTCGTCCATTAAAGGAAAAATGCCAGCTGCGGGACAAGGAGTGCAGGCCGTGCCACGTCCACAGGGACTGGTGGGATGTGGCGGTTCTACACTGAGGACTCTCCGGGGCTCAAAGTGTAAGTTGGGTTAATGGCTGCTGACAAGCTTGGGGCTGCAGAGTTCCCCTGCTTATGTAGTCTTCCAGTCTTTGAATTGATAATAATCTATCAGTGTTCTGGTGTGCATGGGAAGAGTTGCTGAGTTGATGGTTGGGATGACATACTTAATCTGTAACCCCGGAGAAGTAGTTTTTAAAGTTACAGTGGTTCAAAAGAGGTAGGTACAAGTTATATTTTGTAATTGCCAAAGCTGACCCTAAGTGGTCTTTGATGACTGCGAGCAATCACTTTGAAGCTGAGAAAGATCACTAGTCTCAGTGAATTTAGGCATCTATATGCATGTTTTCATTCTCTTTTAAGTAAAAATTTTGGGATTTGTTTTATAATAGCTATGTTGTGATCTTGTGCACCCCTTGAAAATACAACTGATGTAGCATATGCTTGCATAATCTCAGATGTTTTTATTAAAAAGCTGCAGATAAATTACTTTAGCTGAACTTGCCTAGCAAATAGCATGCCAATACCTTGTATAGCTCCATTTTGACAAGGTGAATATTCCAAAATTATGGTCAAATACCTAGTAATGTCCCTTAAACTATAAGGAGAGCCTAAGTTTTTACTTTTTTTGACCAGTTTGAGTCATTCAGATGACTTTTCCAAACAAACTTTGCAGCCTAATACTTGGGTAACAAAGGTGGAAGGTGTATTTCAGCTGATGAGTGCCTGCTAAGTGATATCCTGAGTGAGAATTTGTGCTTATTGTAGAATTGCAATTCATGACCTCTTGTTCTTACTGGGTTGAAAAGTAATGGGATGATCAGGGCTGACCCTGTTCCTTGAGGTTTTTTTTCTCAAATCCATTAATATTTTCTTTTGGAGTTCTTTAAGAAGGCTGCTGCTGGCTGCGCAAACAGAACATTTGGGGAAAGGCTGGTGATAGGCTGCTTAGTGATAGTTCCATGAGTAATCCTTCCTTTGAAGTTGTCTTACGTGTTTTCACTTTCATGTGTGCTTGACACTTCAAAAAACAAAATACATACAGCAAACCACTAAAATAGTAGTTCTGCCTTGCTTACTCCATTCTGAGTCCAGAAAGAAGACAAGGCAAAAAAGAGACAATGAACAGCGATAGTGTTCTAGAGCACATCTATGCAGATAGGTAGGGCAAGTGTTTTCTCTGTTGTTTGTTCTCCTAAAGTTCAGTTTAAAAAATGAATTAAACCAAACAGAAAAAAAACCAGAAGGGCATTATGATTTTTTTTTAATAAACTTGTGATACAAGCTCTAACAATTTCATTAAGTTTCCTTGTGAATCCTTTGATTTCACTGTTGGTGCTGAATGGACACTCAGTTGTTCTCATCTTCAGTGCAAGCAGATCAGTAGAAAGATTTTCCCATTTATGTTGCAATGCAGTGGTTCCCAATTTTAAGGTTTTGGAACATTGGGAGTGGTTTTTTTGGAAGCTGCTTTGGGTAACTGTATAGTCAGGCTTTTAATGGAAGAATCAAATCTATAAAAGTGAGTTGATTTCACAAATCATCCCATGCTAGATGTAATGTTTTCTGAGCCATAGCTTGGTAGCAACTTTCTTGTTTATAGCTTTCCATGTATTTTTCTTACTATTTTCTTTTCTGTAGCAACCAATTGTTATTATCTCTACCCTGTTTAAAAGGCTTTAAAGTGAGAATGGGTTATTGAAGGTTTTTGATTGTCTCAATGAAGTACTTCAGCTGAAGTTGTTTTTAGAAATGGTTGTGATCACTACTGCCTAAAGTCTGGTAGTGATGGTGGGTGGACTTTTTTGGTGTTTTTTCATATTGTTTAAAATGCAAGCTCTTAAAATTACTATGAAAAAATACATAAAACCACCTGAGAACAGGTTAATTCATGCTAGCTACAATGAGGGGAATTTCGCTCTAGATAAAAAAGTTTATGTATTTTATATTGTGCAGAATTATATTGATGCTTTGGGTATTTTGTATCTGTATTCAACACCCAGAATAATAAATATGTTGAATAAGCAAGTTGGTTCCCCTCAGGAGAGATCCTTTATTTGCATTACAAGATGCTTCAAGATGTATATCCCTTTAAAAACAACTATTGGCAAAAGGGAGTTGTGGGGCATTTGGATGAGAGGGGCTATGATATTTTTCTCTTTAAAGCTTGGAGATTACATGCTTTGAAAAGAAAACTAAACCCAAACCTTTTCCTCATTTTGGGTCTCTTGGTACCTGTGGTTCCTGTATCTTGTCTTGGGCTTTCCTGCTTAAAGAGCTGTAGGCAGCGTTTCCTGTGAATAGAAAATCAGATTGGGCTTGTGGTACAATATGCAGCCTTATGAAAGACATTCTGAGAATGCACAGTAACAAATCTTTAGAGGTGTCTGAATCCATTTATTTGTTTGTGGTGGGCTGAGAAGATGCAGGTGTGGAAGGAGAATGGCAGGGTTTCAACAGGTCTTCTTTGGGACTGGAGGAAATGAGATATATGTGTCAGTATTGAAGGGCTGATTCTTCTCTAGGGGTTCAGTGTCATCTGCATGTTTAAAAAGCACACTGAACACACAATCAGTCCCCACTGTTTATTTCCATGTAGTTCTGTTCTGATTAGTGGTGCTCCTTTGTTCCCGTGTGCCTTTGGCAGAGCAGCTTACCCATTCCTTCTGCTAAAGGCTCAAATGAATTAAATAGTAGTTCAGATATAGTGTAAGGACTATCAATTATGATTTAGGTTATGTAGGATATAAACGTATATGTATAAATATAAATAAATAAATAAAAAAGATATATTTATTCATATGTATAAAATGCTGGCATTTGAAAATTACATTCTGTTGCTTAATGAAAGATACCCCTTGAAGGGTTTGCTTATGTAGTCACCATGTATGTAGACTTGGTGTATTTAGTTGTTGGTTTATTTGCTAAATGCTTTATGTCTGTGTTCAGAATTCTCCATACCCAAGTAAGTCTTAGTATGGTAGATAATAATTGAGTTTTAAAACTCAATGTAAGATTACAGTTACGAACATTTGAAGTGTGTAGATCATGATCTCACAGAAAAATATGACAGTAAACTCTTTGAATCCCTTTTCAGTTTCTTTTTTTTAATTTTGTATTCAGGTAGCATTTACCTTCTTGTAAACAGTAACCTGGAGGGTAACAGCCTGGATAACAGATTTCCCAATAGCATGTTGAAAATTCGAAGTGAGTGGTATGAAGGAGTGTTGACTGTGTGTAGTCATGTAATTGTTCTATCTCAGAACAGCGTGAGACAGCTGATTGAAGCTATCAACATGCACCCTAAGATTAGCCTGTTTTTAAAAAACATCAATGTACAATTTCTAAACAATATGTAAAAGTAAGAAGGAAAAAAAGTTATTAATTTATTCATTTTAGGTAAAGATTTAATGATGCAGCTTTGCCACTTGGTGTATATTTTTCAAGAAAGCAGAAATCCCTGTCTCTTACCCACTGCTGCCATTGTTTTCAAATGAAATGAACCCCCTAAAATAAAACAACTAATGAGAATTTTATGCCAAAATTTTAGTAGCCGCTAGAGGACTCTGTTGGTTTTTGTATCGGACTGCATCTTTGCTCAGGTGGCTGAGTAGTAAACACAGAGGATACTTTTCCAGAGACTGAAAACAGTGATGCATAATAATGAACCATTAGTGGCTTTTTAAACAAGTGGGGTTTTTGTTACTTTGTTCTGCTTTTTTATGTAACATTAAGGGTGTGTAGAACTGTCTTTAAAAACAGTGGCAGCTGCAGCAGTTTTTGCTAGAGATGGCTATCTCATTTCTATGTGCTTTAAGGTATTTCTGTGGGAATGGAAGAAGAGTTTTCTCGTAAAATTTCTTATGAACTGATGAGCTCACTTGGCTGATAATGACTGGCCTTTGGGCAAGACAGACTTCTTTTTTATGTTAATGCATTTTCTCTTTATTTTTAGTGGACCTGTTCCAGTTTTGGTCATGAGTCTTCTTTTTATTGCTTCTGTGTTTATGCTGCACATCTGGGGTAAATACACTCGTTCCTAGACTCAGCTGCCAACTTAAAGCATACATCTTGGACCAAAACTGTGGTGGATCCTGGTTGTTCTTGGAGAGATACTGGGGAAGCTTCCTATCACCTGTTGAAGTCCTGTCAACTTTGGCTATAATACCGAATTAATTTCTCAGTTCGCTGCTTGGGCAGCTTTAAAGCCTGTCATGGGTCATTTTATATTTGTATCTGTACACTTAGAATACAGGTATTGCAATAAAAGTTGTATATGGAAATAGAAACAGTCTTAACTGTATTTTTTCCTCTTCCAACATACCACAGCTAACATATTATACTTGTGGTTTTCATATATAATCGTATTTCTGAATAAATGCCATTTACAGTTCAAACCAGATTCTTCCATACTGTACATCGCTATATAATTTTATGCTAGAAGATCTTTTTTTGTGGATGGAAGAGACAAAATCAGGTTCACAAACATGAGAAGGTAACCAACATCCTTGTTGAAATAAAACTGAGGTATTGGTGCTGAGATGGTCATATTCTTCTGTTAACTCCAGAAAAATAGATGGATTTATTTAATTTATTTCCTAAATGGAAGTTAAACTTTACTCAGTGCTCATGATACATGAAAGTTATATAAGTATGCTTGTTTTTTTGAACTGCACTTGAGGAACAACATGAACTGATACCAAAATGATTTTAAAAAGAATAATTGCACAGCTGTCAAAGTCATTTTTTAGCCTCAGTCACATGGTGGGATTCTTGGGGCTGTCCAGTGCAGGGCCAGGAATTGGACTTCAGTGATTGTTGTGGGTCTCTTCCAGCTTAGGATATTCTGTGATTCTGTGCCTGCAGGTCCAGACTCTTTCAAGGAGAATTAAATGAAAAGCAATGATTGCATTTTAAACAACAGGGCATGCAGATAGGCTAAGATACAGCTAATTGTTACTTCAGATAATCATTCCAGTTTACTTCTGGGTGTTCATTATTTTCCTTTTGAACAGTCACACAGCTTTTCCTTCTCTTTTTAAAGGTATCTATGTATTTGTGCATTAGCATTTCTCACTGCTAATATGGTCTTGAAGTTGGATAGAAATAGTTTAGCCTGCTGTTCATGTTGAGTCCTGGTTTGAATATCAGCTTGTCATGGGAAAACAATATTCTTAGTTATGCCGCCTTGATAGAAGTTCTTACTGCATGTTGTAGAAGCAGCCTCTCTTACCACCTTCCTTAAAGCAGTTCTTAAATTAGCATTACTTCTGAGAAGACCAAGCTGTTCAGAACAAAAACAAGAAAAAGGAATGTGGTCTCAGGACCATAGAGATAATTGTTTTGAGCTGTGCTTATGCCATAGTACCTAGTGTAAATGTGGAGGGAAAGATAGAAGAGTTGGAGCAGAAAATTTTCTAAGAAAATGATCTTAGAAAATGTAATAGTAGGAAGCTTATGTTTTCAGAGGTTTGGAAGGTGAGGAGCAGGGAATTTTGGAGACTCAGACACAGTGGGGTAGCAGAACACTAAATTGGTGGAAACCAATACAAATAAATCATGTATCAAAGGGAAAAGGATCCATAAATCATTTACCTCTGCATATGGAAGGGAAGTTGAAACACAAGGGGAAATAAAGTAAGTAGGGGGGTTAGCTCACCACTTGAAAAGGCAGAGATAAGGATCTCTCACTTAAATGATTTGCTTAGCAAGAAAATAAAATCTGTACAGTCAGTGATTTCATCTAAGAAAATGTAAAGAGAAGACCAAATGCAGGTCAGTTGTTCTGCTGACCATGTGAAGAAACTGTGCTGAGCTAAGTTGTGGTGCTCAAAGGGAGAGGAATGGAATACCCTAAAATAGTGTAAGGGTAAGGAATAAGGAGTAACAGTAATATGAAAGTAGGTAACCTCTTTTTAGCTATTTTTTCTAATACACTGTTTGACTGTTTTCTAATACAGCAGGAAACAATTTTCTTTGAAACACTTCCAGTCCCTAAAAGCTGTTTTCCCACATCAAATAATTCCATTTAAAGCCTTCCTTATTTTTGCTTTTTTTGGTGTCCTACTGCTTCTAAAGACCAGAATTGATGATGATCTTGGAAAAGTGATGGGGGGGGGAAGGCTTATTGCTGTACAGCCTTTTGGTAATTTTTTAATACATTTAAATACATTTTAATACATTTAATTCAACAGAGTATAAAAATGTTGATTATTTTGACAGTACTGTCCTTACTTAAATATTTTGTTTTCTGGAACGGCCTGTATCATGGATTTTTGCATGCACTGTCAAAAGAGTTTAATGTCTCTAGTTTTAAACAAATTACTTCCCACCCTTTCTTGGCTTTATATTTTGTGTCAGCTTACCTCTGGTGATACTTTAGTTTGATTCCGATACCTGAAACATCCATAGCTTTGTTTTATATTCCTTGTACTTCATTAAAACCCCGATTTCTCTATTGTGTGTTTCCAAGTTGTGATTAATTATTAGCATGAATGTGTTGGATATTCATGCTTATATTCTTAGTGTTTCATGTACATGAGTTGTAGTGGAGTCTTGCAACTGATGTTTATTAAACTTCAGCTCCAGAGAGATACAGATAAAGAAATGCAGGTTGCAAAGACTTACCAGAATTTTGGATAATAATAAATGTGAAATTCTGTTTGACCTGGGTGAATAAATTATAGTCATACTGATAAACAGTAGCTAGTCTCTAATACAGAAAACTAGTCGTTCAGTAATGGGTAGAAAAGAAGAAAGGACAGTCATTTGAAGAGCTTTGTATCAAGTGACTAGGAATTAGTAAGACTTTGGATTTTTATGCCTACTGGTATGTGATTGAAATACAAGCTTTACTGAGCTGACTGTTGTAAATATCTTTACTTAGGTGCTGCAGAAGGCTCTTAAGTCCTCAAAGATCTTTACTTTGTCTTCTTAATAATAAAGATTCAAGATATCTGGAAGAACTTGTATTTCCATAGAAGAGATGATAAAGCACTAGAATCTTTTATCCTTGACTTAAACATTAAGTGTTTACAATCTCAGACTCTATTATCTCTCAGCTGAGAAAGGGGTTTCATAAGGAGATGGTTCTGTTGCACACGAGTGCATCTGTGTCTTAAGGTTTCCCTCCCCCTCCCAGAAATTAATCTGAGTATGTGAGCAGCTTCAGTCTAATTTAACAGAGACTTAGATGCTGAAAGACACCATTCCTGAGGGTTGGATGGAATAGGTCAATGCTTCCTCTGTACAAAAGCCTCATGCTTGCTACCTAGGAAGAAAAAGGGGAGAGAGTCTTCTTCCTTTATGGTAGGAAAATTTTAATCTTTGCTCTTGCACCTGTTTGCACACTGAAGTCAATCACCCACGAACTATTGATCTGTAGGTATATGGGCTTCATTAGTTCCGGTGTTTCAGAATTGCCTTTTACTTTTGTCTTCTGTTAGGAGCCAACTCTGCTGCACAGAACACACACATATTCACAGATACACTCTTTCCTGTGGTTTTTGGTTTTGTTTTTTTTTTTTTTCTGGAGATAGAGATGACTTCAAAGTATAACTTGTTTTATACTTCCTGCTTTGTGTTATATATTCTGCTTTGGTAATAAGGCTGCATTGACATCTTTGTATTAGCTGTTTATATAAATGTGTTTCATAGAAGGCTCTTTTCTAAACTTGGTATTGGTAATATTAAGAATATTAATGATTCTCAGCTTAAGATCTCTGAGGGGGACTCTGCCCTTTGGCTTTTTTTTATTGAGGGGAACTTGTACAGCATTTGTGATTTCTGCTTTGATTTCAGAAGTTGCTGAAAGGAAAGGCAGGCTAAGCAAAGCAGATGTGAAGTTACTGAGTATAACTCATCCCTGACATGTATTGTTATCTTCTCTTCTTCCTTCTGTGCTGTAGTTATCTCTTTTTCTCTGGAGGCCTCTGATGATACTGAATTGTGCCATGAAGTGGGATAATGCTCTGATGCAGAGATATGCCAGGTAGTAACAATGATGAACAGAAGAGACCCATTCTACTTAAGTCATAAATTCAAGTTCAGATGTGGATCACCACAGATTTGATACCACTATTGCACATTTGGCAGCAGGTTGCAAATAATTATCTTTGTTTCTTATTTTGAAGGATTTTTCACACAGCTGCCTTTCAGAATAGTATCTGTGACTTTTTGAGCTGCTTGTCTTAAAAAAGTGAAATTCCAGCTAGTTTAGTGTGATTTTTTGGGTTTTTTTAGTTCAAGCATTTATCACTGAGTAAATATACTGATCTGTTTACTTTCTCAGATACTGCAGAGAGATAGAAAATATGTTTACAAATGCAAGAGGTTAGACATTATCTCAGTGAAATGCTTCCAAAATCAGAACTAAATTTGTGGTTAGTATGCTCCGGTTTCAGAGGGGCTGCATTCCCAACATCGCTTAATTATCAAACACTATTCTGTGACACCTTCCAGTTTATCAGCTACTGTTTTGATTATTTTTCTGGTACAGTAATGTGAAAAGAACCTAAAGCAATGTTGCCTTAAATTCCCAAGATTGGCTGGTAAGTTACTCCTGTTATGTTACTCCTGTCTTACATAACTGCGCCATGCAGTTAGTGTGGCATTTGTTGTATTCAGTGGGGAAGAAGGTATGTGTTCCTCACCTCAGGAAGACATCTGTGAGGGAGAAAACATAACTGCATGATACAACTGCACAGAAGTTTGTAAAGGACCAAACTATTGGAATTCAGTGTGAATCTGAACTTGATGCAGTTGTGGGGTTTGGTAGACCTTGTTTTCTAATTTTGTTTCATTGTTTTTTCCATATTCTTCCTTTACTTCAAAAAGTTATTAATGAATAAAATTAATTAAATTTAATATTAAATATCTTTTTAAAGTTGATATACTAAACTTTCTTTAATCTCAAAGCAATTTAAAAAAATTCTTAATGAATTTTTTTTGTTTGATTGAAATTGCAGTGAAATGTAATTGCAAATGCCAACATTTTCCGTGAAATAGAAATTGACATTGGAACCAGCACTTAACACTAGATAGCTACGACAGTGTGAGATAGTATTGAAAATATGGGTGTAGGTCATAGCAAAATGTACTTTGATAGGAACTTCTGGATGTCTTTGGTCCAGCTCCCTGCTCAGAGCAGAGTAAACATCAAGGCTTGATCAGGTTGCTGAGGGCCTTGTGCAATTACATTTTCAGAATCTCCAAGGAAGGGGTTTCCCTGGTACCTGTCCCTGTGCTTAACCACTCTCTGTGAAGATACTGTTTGTTATACCCAATTAGAATTCCTTTGTTGGACCTTGCAGTGATTGCCTCTTGTCCTTTTGCTGTGCATTGCTGGGAGGGCTCTAGTTCCATCTACTCTCCAACCTTAGGTGAGGACAGCTGCTTGTGTTTTACTCTCAGCCTCTTGTGCTAAACAAACCTGGTTGTCTCTGTCCCTGTGTGTCATGTGCTTCAGCCTCCAACCATCCAAGTGTCCCTCTCCTAGATTCTCCAGTTTGTTAGTGTTTCTTTTGCATTGGGGCCACAAAACTCAGTTTTCCAAATGAGTGTCTAATAAAGGAGTATCTCTACAAGTGCTTCACTTGACATGCTCTTTGTGCATCTTGCTCCTTGCCTTCCTCGCTCCAAGGGTGTGCTACTGGTTCACATCCACTGTGTCCACTGGGACATTCTGTGCAAAGCTGCTCTCTAGAGAGTCAGACCATATCTCACTGCATGGAATTGCTCCATCCAAGATGCAGGACTTAACATTTGTCTGTCCTGAACCTCAGGAAGTTTTTGTTGACTCATTTTTCCACACTGCTTAGGTCCCTGAGGTTACAGTGCTCTTCTCCACCACCTACCACTTTGTGAAATTTGGTGTCCTCATAAACCTGCTGACAATGCAGATAATGAGACCAATGGCCTTCCTGCCAGCAGCACAGCAGTGAGTTTGCATCACTGCAGGATAACTTTAAGCTTCTGTCCCTGTTTATGACCATCCTCAAAAAACCTGGTATGTCTGGGCTTGAGTGTAATCCTGGCACTGAGATACTGGATTTCACATAAGGACAGGCTCTAGCCTCATGCATGGAGGATGCAAGTGAAAACTCAGACATGCTTGAGAGTGCCTTCCCAAAATTCACTAGGCACTGTTCCCAGGCCTTCTGCTTATTCATTTCTCACTCACCACCTGTGCATTCAGATCTATCTGCTGGCTCATAAGCTGATTTATATAAAGTTCTTACTTCTCAATAGCCTGCACCGTTTCTGTTATGTGTAAATCTCACACAGACTATACTAGAAGATGCCTACAACATGCACTAGGTGGCCAGAGCAACACATAAAAGTTAATTTCTGAAATGATTTCAGTTAAAAACCGTGTTTTTCTGAATTTCCTCTCTACATTCCCAGTGAATCCAGAAGAAGGAAGAAAACTTCCAAGTATATACTCACCCTGTATTCTTTCTCCCCTTGAACTGACTAATTCTCTGAAAGGAAAAAGGGCTCTAGGAATACAACTGTAACCATTCTTCCAGGCACTTCTTTGCCAATAAAAAAGGATTATATCTTTAAGATATTTTGGTAAAATGAGTTAAAGCCACTGCATTACTGTGTGTCCAAATGCTCCATTTGGTAGCCAGCTTCTCTTCCCCTTGTCTCCACACAGATTTTTAGGTAACTTTACCAGTGATCCTGTTTCCCATCCCTCTTGTCTGCTCTCTGGCTTAAGAGCCTCTGTCATGCTCATTGCTTGTTGGGATGAAAGTCCTGGTTCTTTCCCTCAGAACATTTGTCTGTCCAGAGTCTCAAGGCTGAGTGGTTGTCTCCTCATTCTCAAGCAGACAGGAGGCTGAAAGCCTTGAGGAAGAACTGTCTTCATAAAACTCCAGGTAATTGCCAGTGCTGACCAGCCAGGTCCTGTGTAGTGGCTGAAGCATGGATGTTTTCCGGGGAGTTTGGGTACGGATGTTTGAATGTTTACACCTGGCTTATCTTTGCCATATAGACGTCAAAGCCGATTGGGAGAAAATATTAACAATGTCTCAAAGTTCATTTTCCTGCTCTTGCAGGCAACACAGCATTAAAGCATTTTACAGACTGATCAAACTCCATAATTTAAGATATATGAACTTCCCATGTCTTGTCTGAGAAGGTACACTGGGATAAGTACAGGAGTTAGCTATCTCCCTGTGTAAAAAGACACCTCTTGGCAGGGAAGTTGTAGGTGTAGTCATGCCAGGCTTTGTAGAAGCTGTAGCTGATTCACAGGCAATGTAAATATGCCTGTACTTTAGGAAGATCGTGTTGGTGGCAGTTAGTCTGTGCCTTACCCTTACAAAGCATGAGCATCAGGTAATGAAAAGACAGTATCTTAAAAAGCCACCTAATCACCATGTTTTGTGGAGAAGTCCTGTGAGACAATTGTGTTCATGCTCCAGAACATGGTCCTTCACCATCTACAGTAAAACAGTGGCTTTCAGATAATGCTGAAGTTGTGAACAATACTGCTGCTGGTAATTCATGGATCAGATTACAAGGAACTTTGTCATAAAAACTGGCATACATTCCAAACACAGCATCCTGTCTTACTCTGTCTTTGTGAAGTACCCAACTGTGAAAAACCTGCAAAGGCAGATTAACGTGGGAGAGTGATGGCACTATGGGTTCTGGCAGTCAGTGTAACTCCATTGTGCTGTTGTAAACCAGCAAATGTATGGAGTCAAAGCCGTACTTTCACATACAAAGTCTCATTTTTTCACTGTGCTTTTAACACCATCAGGTCCCAGATTTGGAAGTGTAACTGCAATGCCTAATTAGCACGCCTATGCTAAGTATTTCCAGTACCTTCTGTGACGGAAGAGCTTTCATGCAGTGCTTCCCATCCTATTTCCCTTCTCACCCTCATTTGATGCCGCTGGGTCAAACCCCTATAGCACTAAGAACCACTGCTATTTACTAGCTCTAGTAATAAGCTATACCACCATCATTTCATTATTCTCTCAG
Source organism: Orthonyx spaldingii (assembly GCA_013397795.1). NCBI lineage: Eukaryota > Metazoa > Chordata > Aves > Passeriformes > Orthonychidae > Orthonyx > Orthonyx spaldingii. The sequence goes on from VZTJ01004275.1 coordinate 71,758, forward strand.
TTTTCTGCCTTCAAGCTTTGGCCAGACTAACCCCTCAAGTTCTTTTGTGTTTCAGGCAATCATAACACTTCTGCTCACCTCCTGATAAGTAGCAGTTGTTGCTTTGTAGGAGGACATCGTTCATGTGTCAATGGTGAGGTGGTTGGAACTAGATGTTCTTTAAGGTTCCTTCCAAGCCCAGCCGTTATGCAACTCTGTGGTATTATGTAGCTTGAGTTTGAATGTAGTTCACTGAAGAACTGAGTTGGTCTTGGTCTTGGTTGGTCTTGCACAGGCACTGTTTCTTTCTGCTTACTGAGAAAGGCAGTAATCATAGATCATGTTCTTTGTTGCTGTGTATGAGATAAAACTGTTTACGTCACAGCAATGTCACTGCTTTGCTCCTGCTTTCATTTCTGCACTCCCAATTTCTTTGTGTACGTGCCCACCTTGGTTCATTGGCAGAAAGCACTGCTGGATATCTGCTGAGGGGATCTAGCGTCATCCTGCCTTTTCCAGGAAAAAACAACTTGATATGAAAGCATTGGGTAGATCCCACCTTATCACATCTGCTTCTAAAACTGATCTCTGTGCATTAGGATGTGTATTCTTTTGTCGCATTAATAACAAAATAATAGTGTTTGTTTCAGGCCAGATTTGCTGAGTTGGGCTGAACCTTGAATATATATGTATATTTTGTGTGAGATGTATGCAGTCCTTGCATAGAAGCAGTGTAGAAATGAGTTAGCCTGTGCTTGACCTGTCAGCACGAGGAAATGCAGCAGGGTAGTGGCACAATGTGTCAGTGTACACCAGAGATTGTCTGTGTCCACCTCTCACCCCATGTGATCACCCTCAATATAGGAAAGACAGTGATAAATTGGGGCTTAATAGCATCCTTCCTAGAGCTGCACAGAGGTCACGAAGAAGTTGAAGGCAGTCTTTTCATGGCAGTTCATGGCAGGAGGGCAAGAAACAATAGGGCTAAGTTGAAATGAGATATATTGGATATAAGGACATACCTTTTCACCCTGAAGATGGTCGAGCCAAGGTTGCCCCTAGCAGTTGTGCAGTCTCCTTTCTCCATTGGATGTTTTCAAGATCTGATGAATGAAGTCCTGGGAAGCCTTGTAAGATCTCATGAGTGACCTACCTTTGAGGTGTAGGTAACAGAGGGTTGCACTAGACAAACCTTCAAGGCCTCTTCCAACCTGAATTATCCTATGATCATATGATTCTTGTGGACTCTTTTTGACAGTGACATGAATGTCTGCATCCTCTGAAACTTGTGATGTTTCTGCTGCTCTGCTACACAGCAGGCGATGCAAAGAGCTGAAGGTAAAGCAGAACCTCAGTAAAAATTACCTCATATTTTCAAAAGTCTTGGAGAGTTATGGAGAGGAAGAAGATCCTTGGTTTTATCTGTTATTTTATTCAGTCTTTAGAGCTTGAATTTTTGATAGACTGAACCAAGTAGAGTTCCATGATATTAGCTAAGAACATAGTATGCATTGCAAATGAATAAGTCCCATGTCTGCAGGAATCATCAAAACTGTACATGCTACTCCATCTGCTGGGGAAATCAATAACAACTTCCAGTATTTAAGAGGTGGAGACATTCTTCAATCACAACGGCAAAGTTTTTCCAATCTGTTTTGTATCTGTAGACAAGTGTCTTTGCTTTTGCAATACTTACACTATACATAACAGACAGGAAATCTTAACTTGTTTGCCCATAACTTGTGGGCAAATTATAATTTTTGAAAAATTCTTCAGGTATAATTTCTATTTTTTCTCCTGTTCCCTTTATTTTGAGATGAGTTGCTCAAATCAATGTAGTTGAGAGGCTGCAAATGAAAGACACAGTCCTGAAAAGTTTGGCCTCTTTTATATGCGTTGTAGACTCAGAACATGAGAATGTTTGCTAAACTACCCAGAGCAGATCTCAGAGTCAGTCTTTGTGGTTCAGGATTGCAATCTGTCTGTTTGTGAAGGGCTTAGCTCAATGGTCCCTGATTAACAACTCTCTAAACTATCAACTCTCTAAACAACATCATCTGCTGCAATTTTCTTCACTAAATTCTGTAATGACTCTGCATAGAGATAAATGAGAATGATGGTGTTGAAGGTGCCCTAAAGTAACATCAGGCACGTTAGCATGAAATTACAATCTCATGTTTTTGGAAGGTAATAAGTGTAAAGGTCACACAGCCTCTTCATGAACTATGGGACTCCATATCTGATAGTAACTTCTCTCTTGAAATAAGAGAACCTCACAAGAAAAAAAAAACATGAAAGAGTAAAGGCTGAGCTAAGAATTATGTGAATTTCATAGGTGTCATTTTCTTTCATTACATAATCAGTAACAACCACTTTTTTCAGAGTAACACACACATTGAAATGGAGCTAGAGAGGTCAGAGATAGTGAGCTACAGTCTAAATGTGCATTTATGTTTTGATATGCAAGCAGAGTCTGAGGATTGTATTTACTGTCCTGAAGAATCACATCTACTGTTTATTTCCATATTTTGAGCTAGAGAAAGAGTAGTAAGCACCTATCAGGAGTACAATCACTTCATTCTGGTGAGAAGTAAGCTTTCATTTGGACCAAAGAGAGTGTTAAAGTGCTCTTCACAGCCATGAAGTCTTCAGTTTTGCTCTTCTTTTGCAATGAATAAAAATGTGTGTTTGTTTCCTGTATGATTGCAAATTTGTAATTCAGACATTTGTCATGGAGGCTGACTGATGAGTAATGAAGTCTAGTCCCTTCTAATCTAGTCTGAATTGAATATTTGATCTCGAAGAAAGCGTTTGCGTCACAGTCCCTGTCACTTCTCAGAGGTTCACTTGATCTAAAGACATGAATTCTTGAGAGGTTTTTTCAAGCTCAGAATTTTACAGGAGACTTTCCTGTTGCAGACTTTCAGATCTCCATCATAAGGCCAGGGTTCAAGGAACAGCTGTAGCCATGTAGCCAAGTAGATAAGCTGTTTCTGTTTGTTGTAAAGGCTATAGGCTTTTCTCAACAGTGGAGACCTCTGAACCTGTTGGGCTTTGTATGGACTTGTCTTGGCCTACCTGTAGATTTATTTTAGCTTATTTAGAATTAGTGATTGTCTAATGACCATGCAACTATTAATTACTTTGTTTTAGCTTTTGATCAATCGGTACAACTGTGTGGTATAACACCTAGTCTTACATATTTTTTGTAACTAGAAGATATTAATAACAAGCACTTATTCTCTGTAGAATGAACTGTGTATGACTGATCCTAGAATAAAACACCTTGTGGGTTGCAGGGACAGGATGATACCAGAGGCCCCAGGGCTTATGAGCAGCTCACCAAGAGGTCCCTTACAAGCCACGTGAAGAAAGGCAGTCTTTAGAAATGGGTAAAACCAGTTAGGGATAACAGAAGAGCTAAGTATCCAACATATATGTAATACACACCATATGTAACAGTGTTACACATGTGTAACATAGAGTTGGAGAAGAGTGAAGAAAGAGCAAGGTGCAGAAGGTGTTAGAAAACATGTAAAAAGGACTCCAAGATTCTGAGTTGAGAAGGAAGAAACCATCAACATCATACTGGCAAGAGATTTAACACTGGGAGCCCACTGTTCCTCTCCCCTTACTCTAAAGCTGTCATTGTTAAGACCCAGAGGTGCAGTGGAAAGGAAAGCACACCATCAACAAAATGGATTGGTATTTCCTGGGCATAGTGACCATGAAATGATAGACTTTTCAGTTCTAGGTGAAGTTAGGAGTGGTGCCAGCATGCTGCCTTGGACTTCTGACAGGCAGGCTTTGGCCTGTTTAGGAGATCGATTGACAGAGTCCTGTGGGAGTCAGTCCTGAAGGCCTAGTCAACACGGGTTTATGAAAGGCAGATCCACTTGACCAACTTGATCTCCTATGACAAAGTAACCCCTCATTTAGCAGATGAGGGAAAGGCTTATCTATCTAGACTTCAGTAAAGCATTTGACACCATCTCCCACAGCATTCTCCTGCAGAAACTGGCTGCTCATGGCTTGTACAGGTGTACCCTTTGCTGGGTAAAACTGCCTAGGTGGCTGGGCCCAGGGAGTTGGTGGTGAATGGAATTACATCCAGCTGGTGGTTGATCACAAGTGATGTTCCCCAGGGCTCGGTATTGGGACCAGTCCTGCTTAATATCTTTACTGACAACCTGGATGAGGGGATTGAGTGCACCACAGTAAGTTTGCAGACATCGCCAAGTTAGGTGGGAGCTGATCTGCTGAAGGGCAGGAAGGATCTGCAGAGGGACCTGAACAGGCTGGGTTGATGGGCTGAAGACAACTTCATGAGGTTCAACAACGAGAATGCAATAACCCCAGGCAGTGCTACAAGCTGGAAGCAGAGTGACTGGAAAGCTGTTCAACGGGAAGGGACCTGGGGGTGCTGTTTGACAGTGGCTGAACATGAGCCAATGTGTGCCCAGGTGGCCAAGAGGACCAATGGCATCCTGACTTGTATCAGAAATAGTGTGGCCAGCAGGACAAAGGAAGTGATTATCCTGCTCTACTCAGCACTGTTGAGGCTGCATCCAAATCCTGTGTTCAGTTTTGGTCCCTTCCCTTTAAAAAGGACATTGAGGTGCTGCAGGTGTCCAGAGAAGGGCAACAAAACTCTTGAAGGGTCTGGAGCACAAATCTTATGGGGGTAAGCTGAGGGAGCTGTTGTTGTTTAGCCTGAAGAAGAGGACGGTCAGGGAAGACTTCATTACTCTGTACAAGTCCCTGGAAGGAGGTTGTAGTGAGGTGGGGTTTGATCTGTTATGTTTCAAGTGCAAAAATGAGAGGAAAGGGCCTTAAGTTGTGCTAGAGGAGGTTCAGATTAGATATTAGAAAAAAAACTTTCACGGAAAGGGTGGTTAGGCACTGGAATAAATTGTCCAGGGAGGTGGTGGGATTGCTGTCCCTGGAAGTGTTCAAGAAGCATCTGCATGTGGCCCTTGAAGCTATGGTTTTAGGGTGATACGGTGGTGCTTGGTTGATGATTGGATGAGATGATCTTTAAGGTCTCTTTCAACCTTAATGATTCTGTGATGCTAAAATGTTTGTGTATATGCAGTTTTAAGGAATATAGTTTGAACTGTGAAGCATTAGTGTCATTGTAACTGGATGAGTAGTTCTTCCATTAGCCTGTTAAGACTTCAGCTAGACTCACAGTAAGACCATGACTTTGTGTATATGGTGTGTTCCCTTTGACCTTAACTTTTCAAGTTTATCAGACTAATAGGAATTCAAGCAGTCTATAATATAACCGAAATCCAGTGATTTGGTAGCCAAGGTTAGGGAACAGTCATGAGCTGTGTATCCCTGACTGATACAGCAAAAGTATCTTGGGGTGGCCTGTCATGAAGGGGTACATCCCCACCTGTTGTTATGCTTAGCTAGAGCAAATGAATCTGTTTCCAGAGATTTTTTTTTCAGAAGAGGACAAAGGTGAAAGTTGTGCTCAAGGAAGCAGTGTTGTTATGTCATGAGTTGCCCTCAAGCTAGAGAGGCAATGACTTTTTTGAGTCTTGAGGAAACACAGCTTACACATTCCTCTGGATGACACTACTGGATTTGGCTTTCATGCACTTGACCCAAATATACTGAATATATGGTTTAATTTATGAGATATTATTTGGGGATGTTTCAAGCAGTCGTTGTCCTCTGATACCACTATTTGACATCTTTCAAGATAACCATTAAGTGCTGCTAGAGTCAATCTGGTTAGGTCTTGTGAAGTCTGCTGTGAGGCTTCTAAGGAAGAAGACGGAAACCCAGTAGCTTTAGAGCTTATTTACTTTGTCTAGCAGTGTGTACAGTGATTTGGGTAGAATAGTCATTACATTTCAGAAATTGTACCAAGACAGCCTAGCTTGGGAGCAGATCTGTGAAGGAGAAGAGTCTGTGATGGTATTTAAAGGAGAGCATCAAAGACAGAGGAAATTAAGCTGCTACTGTGTTGTTTTAAAAGATTGGAGAACAAGCCACATGGATATTAAGAGGAAATATTGTAAGCCATAGGCTGTTTCCTGTGAGGCCAAAATGCAATCCCTACAATTCAAACTGCTCTTCATATGTGTGAAGGACAGATTTAGACCCACGAGGGAAAGAAAAGCTGTGAAGAAGAGGAGGAGGGCTAACAGCTTACTTCTTGTCTGTTAACATTGAATAATTAAGCACTAACAGCCAAAAGGAAAGCTGTTGTTTTCCTAGTCCAAATACCCAGCCAGGAATAAAACATTAAGCAGCTATAGAAATGATGTCTTTCATTTTCTTTTCATAAAACAAATGACTAAGTTAAACAACATATACTTTGGATATATGTAATATAAGTGCATTTCATATAGCCAGAATTGCAATTTGTGGAATTTGGGCTTTGTATTTCTTGGGTAAACTGAACATGGTGTGCTGAGTTTTTTCCCTTAAAATTCATTGTGCATCTGTGGAAATAAAGGCTAGTATCTAGAATACTAAAGTTTTAAACCATGACCACTTTATGGTAAAGAATCCCCTAAAGTGCTTGTGTATACCAAATCTTAACTGTTTTGGTTTTTTCCAGCTGGGTTATTTGGTTCCAAAATTTTGTTATTTACTAACTTTGTCCTGCTTCTGGAAGGCAAATAATTAGTCCATGCTTTTAACTGATGGATGGTCTTAAGGTGTGGCATTAGGCTCTGGCCCTTGCCACTTTTGTAGTCTTTTTACAAAGAGTGACCTTTCGAGAAGTTCTCAACCTGCAGCTTAAGCTTACCAGAGAGGAGAAAACAAGTTTTTTGCTGCTAGATTTTACTGGGTCTAAAGTGAGGATTGTAAAAATTTGAGTGAAACAGAGACACCACATTCATGATTTAAGAGTGCAACCCATACCCATTCACACGTTTTATACTGTTAAGAAAACTCAGTGGGGAAAAAAAAGCCTAAGAAAAAAAGACATATGAAATGAAGGAGATATGGCATTCAGCATGTCTGACAGAAGAAATAGCCCCTAGAGCCAGGAAATTGTCATCAGGTAGCAGTGATACCAGTCTAGAGCTCCTTCCAGCTTTGGATCACAGGGCCCATCAGCAGAGCTCCCTGTATACAGCACCCCTTCACAGTCACTCGTCAATCAAACAACTCTGAAAATAAAGACCACATGTCATCAAATTTGTGGAATTCTTCTCTTCCTGTTTATGCAAGAACTGCCAGATCACTTATGTTGCTGCACCAGCTTTCTGTCCTCAGAGAGGTGGGTGATTTTCTTTTCCTAGTGTCAGCGTAGATAAGTCCTTTTACTTCTGGTGTGAAAATTAAATGTTGTAGTTGTAAGACAATTTCCTGCTGCACAGGACACTGAGAACCTTTGTAGGAATGCAAAGGCAGTAGCTTTGAAAGGCTGTTTATTCATCTCTGTAGAGACCCTCTGCCACCATGGATACTGAGGAATAGAAGGATGGGTCCAGAATACCATGTTTGCCTGTGGAAAAGCCTTCATACTTGTTTATGTTGGTTGGATGCAAGCACTGGAACTGGCAAATTGCCCCAAAGATGCAGTGTGTGCTTATGTGAATGCCATAGGAGCAAAGTAGAAAGGCTGTTGACCTGCATTAGCTCCTAGTGTTACTAGAGATGGAGATGTCATTTGGCCTGGGCCAAAGCTGTGCAAGAAACAGTGCTCATGCTTTCATGGGAAGGCTGATTGCTTGTCAATGCTCAGTTTACTTGGATAGGTGCAGCAGAAATGGGACAGAACAGTCCTATTTCAGTGAATTGTCAACTGAATGTCGCTCGCTCCTGCTCAACATCAGCAGAGGCGCTGTAAGAAGTACAGATTACTCTGTAGTAACCATCATTCCTTTCTCTAATAAAGCTGCATAGATAAGGAAAAGGTTGAAAATTATATTAAAAACATCCAAAAATAGCCGTACTTTTGCTGGCGGATTTCCCAGCAGACCATATGTCGACCTTTCTGATCAATGTAAAATCCACAATCAGCCATTACTGGATTAGTGCCTCACCTCAGATGTATCACCCTATGTTTTGCTGTCTCACTGATGCCACCTTGCCACCCTTTCCAAGTGGCTTCAGGCTCCTTTTGTGTGACCTTTTGCTCACAATGTGTGTTCTCAGAGAAGCCATCACGGGCTCGCAAAGCATAGTGTGAATGTTCCCTAGGGCCGGGATTTCATTTCCTACTTAGCATTGCCTGGGCCAGGGCCCTGTTTTTTCGGTGTTGCTTGGCCAACCTTAATTTTTTTTTTATAAAGCCTTTTCTTGATGAATGCTAGGTTTCTTTCTTTGTTTATCAGAGAAACATTCCCTTCCTCTTCCACATCTGTCTGTGTTTTCATTCTCTGTAACATACAAGACAAATTTCAGAGGGCTCTCTGCCCTCCTGGCCCAGGAAGACAACCTGATGTCTCTTCTTTGCTGGTCTTTTCTCCATATGCTGAAGAGAAAGGCTTTGTATATTTTTTAATGTTCTCCCATAGCATTAATTCTTTATATCCAATATGAATTATTGGCAGATTAACAGCAATCTGGAAAAACAGATGGTGCTTTCCAGACCTCCCTCCTCCTTCCCTGTCATGGTTGAAAGGAAACTAACATTAATTCAGCCCCAGCCTTCAGTGAGAGCTCAGGCCTACTCAGTGTGCCAGGCTGCCAGATATTTACGTACAGCTTTATCTCATGTACGTACGTCCTATTTCTTCTGGATATAGAAAGAAATCTCTAATATATATCAGTGTTTTTATAATGTGCCAAAATGTTATCTATAGTTGCAGATGCAAATATAAAACCACCACTTAACTACGTCCATGTCTAATCACATAACTATATTTTAGTGGCTCTGCATTTGTACTCCTAAATATATGGAAGTGTATTCACAGAAATACAAATGTATATACGTGCAAACATGATACATCAGGTGTGTGTTTCCTAAATCCATTGGGCATCGATATTGATGTTTCTCTGTGGAAACTCTAAATTAAGTCTGATTGAAAGTTGTTGTTATGGCTTGCAATGGCAAATGTCCACTAGCTACTGGTTAATCACAGACATCTTCCCTGGCTAGAAACAAGTCATTGTATCCCTTTCTCTGCACAGTTGCACTATGTCCTGGCTTTATGTATCATGTTTGGCACTATTTCAGTCTTTCTCTGCTGGACGACATTCTTCAGAGATTTCTTGTCAAGAAAATTCATCATGCCAGTTGTATGTATGACTTTTCCCTGTACCACCAGTATTACTTCTCACCAGTTGTACTCTTTAAAAACGGGTAAGAATTAAGATTTTTCTTCAAACTTCTTCCAGGAAAACATTATTTTTTTAACAATTCTTTCATTTCATAGGAGCAAGATTAGTATGAAATGCACTGAAACCAACAGAAACTGGTAGCAAATAATATATACACATGTATATACACACTGATGCACAGAGGTTTCGGTCTGAGACGTGAGACATCTGAGCATCCCTTTTTGGCAGATGCTTTTCCTTTGTTTTCAATAGTTTATATTTTTGACTACCTTTTCTCCCAGCCTACAATTAATAAAGTCTGTCACCACAGATAGTGAAATTTTTTCTTCTTTATTCTTTTGTATACTAATAACCTGTGCTGTTCCTTATTGTCCTATCTGTAAGAAGGGTTTTGATGGAAACCTTTTCAAGACAGAAGGGATCCCACAGCACTAGTTAATGAAGCCTGTGGCGCCCTCTTAATTTCTGCACTTCTGCACCTCTTACAATATTTATTTTTTCAAGTTTTTATAAAGAATCGTGTTCAGTCACTTGATCACAGCTCCCTTACACTGAATGGCAAGAGGCCACCTTGCCAGTGAATGAGTGTAGCATCTTTGATGTAAAACACTGCAGTGGAGAGAATGTGAACTGGGATTTGATGGAATTTTGTAAGGTTTTGTTGTGGTTTACTTTAGCTTTGTTTTTCTGTTTTATTCATCACATTTTGGATGTTTGGAAGTATCAAGTGTGCTTAAAAAGTAACAGTGTTTTCCTCCATCCTTGTCCAAGGGCCATCTCACTTAAGGTCAAGCTTAGCAGCGAAAAGTTTACCAAGAGAATCTGGAGGCCTGTGATGAAAAGCAGAATTTATTTATTACTAGTGACTTCTGGTGCCATTTCAGACTGTTTCATGCTCATCATATAAACAACCCCTTGCATTTACTCAGCTATATACTTATACTCCAAAGGGAGTAGCATATGGTGCGAAAACCAGATGCCCCTGCCCACATAAAAGCTCTATACATTTGTTTGAATGTAGTCAGGAAACAGTCACGATCTTCTTCCCACTCTCCGAGGAGTCAGCTGAATGCAGCCAAGACCCTGTTTAGCTCTCAGTGACTACTGGTGTTGCCTAAGCTCTCCTGGGGGATAATGGGATGGACTGTCTTGTCTCATGGGAATGTTTCACTGTGAGAACTGAACTTCCTATGATCTGTGAGTTAATTCTCTTTACTGAGATAGTTTTTCTTTTCCCCTAAAAGTCTGTCTGGATTCCTCCACAGAAACTTTTTACTCCATCCCTCTCTTACTTCTGGCTCTGTATCTCATTCTTTGCCTCTCTGGAGGAGTTCACACCATCAGGATCTCCTTCCCAGTTGCACTTTTTATACAGTTATGGCCTCTGCTTCCAGAAGCCAAGTTCGCATCCTGTCTACAACCTGTCTTTAATCCTCCTGCTCTAAAATCAGTGCTCCAAATGAGAACCCGTCACAAAGGCTGTAATAAGTCACAGATTTCACTTCTCTTGCATCTTCCCTTCTGACCATTCTTTTTTGGAGGTTGGTGTTTATTTCAACCATTAATTTCTTATAGGCTCCTTTCAGCTGCCTTGCTCCTACAATTTTCTGGCGTGTGCAATTGTAACAGAACACGATGCTCTGAACACTAACACGGGTGCATTCCATGTGGCACAAAATCTTTGGCATGCTTTGCCCTGAGATGATGGGTTTGTCAGCGTGCAGCGGAGGTCTGGCTCTGTGCTCTGCCAGTGACCTGCCATGCGGGGGCAGAACAGCTCCACCTTGGAACATGAAATGAGTTCTCCCAAAGAGAGCCGGTGGCTCTGCAGCTCTTCACAGAGGCAGATACTCCACTGAAGAAACCTTCAGGGTTAACTGAGTTCCCTGGAAGACCCTTAAATTCACGAGATTCTCATCAGTCTTGTGTTGTTCTTCTTCACGTTTGCAACAGCTGATTTGGCTGCTCCTACTATAGTCCCAACTCATAGTAAACCCACAGTCATGAGAAATTTCATATCTTCTGCTGCACCTGAGTTGTCAGACAAGCCAAATGCAGCTCCAAATATTTAATGAAGATCAGAATGAGACAACAGAATGAGGCATCAATCCCAGCACACATATGACTACTGTGTGCTGGGAGCATCATTGTGTAGCCCAGGTGAAGTGTGACACCAGTGGGAATTGCATATGCAGAGGAACTGCATGGCATGCAACAGTGGTCTCCAGTGGATGGACCTCTGCATCTCCTATGCAGACTCCAGTTGTAAGATATGGCTTTCTATATTATTTTGATATTCTACTTTTTTCAAGATTTCTGGGCATGGACAGTAAATCTTTAAAGGCATTGATTCTATTTTTAGTGGTGCTATTCTGAAGGTCTTCCCTGCAGAAACTGCAAATACTATTTTTAAAAGTCTCTACAGCTCTAAGTCATATGAGTCACAAAAAAGGGTTTACATCGTTTTTAGATTTAAAAAGAGTTTCTCCCTCCAGCAGATACTTTGGTCTCCCAGGAAAATAGATGGGTTCTTTCTTTCAGTCAGAGTAGAAGGTGTTGTTGAAGGCTCCACATGTTTTTCTCATGTGCATCAGATGATGCAGGTAATGAATGGACAGCACAGTGCCTGATGTTTGACTTCAAAATACCATTTAATACTGGGCTTGGCCTGTCATTTCTGTCCTGTTGGTGAAGCTGCACTTACTTGGTGCCACTTGATTCTTCTTTGTGGCATGTGTCATGCCATTAAAGGCCAGAATTCAAGCAACGAATCTTTTTGGTTTTGATCTTCTATAAAAAAAATTATCACATAAGAAAAAAGGCTTACATGGGCATGGAGGCAAAGGACCTCTGCTCTCTCCTCCACCTCCACCTATAAAGGAGCTTCCCTTCTGAACTGAGTAAGTGTATTTCTGGTAACACCTGAGTTTCTCTTCATCTTCCTGTGGAACAAACTTCCCACTGAAATTTGTGAAAATTTCTAAAAAACTGCTTTTTTCAAAACCTGAAAGAAATCGTGCAAAGCCTTTAAAAAAAGCTGAGGAAAATCCAATTCCTTAAATCCCTGATGGAAGAAATCTTATTACCTTCAATACTATTATATACAGGACAAAGCCTGTAAGGCTTTGCTGAGAGATTGAAAAAGGCAAATTAATGACAGCACTTGAAATTACCTGTAATTATCAGTGACACCGGGTCAGCATCATTGCAATGACAGTCTCACAGAATGGTGATTCTGACTGGTTCGGGATTTATTCAAAACTGCCAAACAAAACGTGACCTCCACAATCAGTATTAACGTATCTCTGGAGCATTTAAGCATCTGAATTCTCAATCTACTGTGTGGCTGCTTTCATCTTTTGAAGAGCAGTTAAATTCTAAAGGGTCCCAAGCGTTTTCCTGGTCAAAATCACCTCTCCTTTCCCATTCATATTTACTCAGGCCTCTCTCTTCACTGTCACCATCACACAATGTCTCTTCAGTGGCTATAACATCTGCTTATATGGAAAAGTAATAATAGGAAGGCGTTTAATGAATTTTAAGCTGACTTTAATGTAATTTAGCAGCTAGAAACAAGGAGAATAGCCAGCACAGTGTGACCTGCCAGCTCTCTATGGATTGTCAGTGGTCAATGTAGCACATATTTCAGCACTGCTCTCCAGGGTACGCTGACGATGTTTCTTTTCTCCAGCTACATTCCTGATTTCAATTAAATCAGCATCTGAAGTACTCTCTCTGATATAGTTAGTGCCTTCCAATAAATGCTCCTGGCTTTGTTTCTCCCCAGACACTGTCCTTTCTCACATTCTTTCCTCAGTGAGTGAAGCAGACATCACCTGAAAAGCAAAGATATTGTTTTTAGAGAGACTAAACACAAAGTTTTGTCTTGAGAAAGAAGGAGAGAAAAAATAGCCCTTTGGTTACAGAGCCATAATTCCTTCGTTCCTGGGGAACGTCTCCAAATCTTTCTTTTGTTCCCTCCCTGTTACTATTTCAATATTAGATCTGGAGTGATGTTAGGTTTTTTGCTCTTTCTATAACTATAAAGGAATTTCCAACATAAAACCACTCATCAAACTATACAGCTGAAGTTTTAAGTTTGCAGGGACCAAGCATACCTTGAAGTTCTTTTCTCTTTATTTTCCACTAAGTATATGAACCAAATTGTTAACACATTGACCCAGTGCCTTTGAGGCATTATAAGGATTTTTATGACAGCCTGCAATTAGTATTATATAGCTTCTTTTGAAGGAGGCGTGCAACAGGTGTCTTAGCTTTCTGCTCTTTGCTTCCGTCCCCTCCAGTTCAATGAAAAATATGCAGTTTAACACCATTTATTAAGATTATCCTTGCTTCCAGTTCAGATGTGTCTCTGCTAGGACATGGGGGGAAACTACATTTATATACTCAGCTGGACAAAGGACCACATTTGTCTTCAATTTTGCAAAACTTTATTTTGATACAAATTCATTTTTGCAGTTTTCAGCTGTCTTGACCTTTAGAAAAAAAAAAGCAAAACACAAAAACAACCAACCACAAAACCCCTCTGTGACATTATTGTGATGAGCTCCACAAGCAGCTCTTTGTGGTGGCCCCACTACTGAGATACAGAACAGCACAGAGAGTTGTGCTGGTGGCATCTGGAGCCACTCAGCTTCAGAGTTTTGTAGAAAACATCCCACAGAAGACAGCAGCCTTCAGATAGTTTCCCTCGCTTGCTGTGGAAGGCTCTTCTACATCACTTCGGGCTCATTTCGCCAGGTGACAGTATAATCCTTCATTCCTTGTTGGCACTCTCATTTTGCCAGTTTGAGTTGATGACCTACAGTGATAACCTGACGCTGCTGAACCACAATAACCAGCCTGTCCATGGCAGTGTGCAGCAGAAGGCTGCAGTTCTCCTGATCTTACAGCTCATGGCCACCTTGTGTCTCCAAAGGCATTCAATCAATTGCACATTGCACTAGCTGGACATTTAAGGTAGGATGAAGATGCCTGCACCTCCCAGCCTTTATAGGTTTGTGCATTGCAGGACTCCCAAATACCTGCAGCTGTTCTGCTCACAACTGCACAGTCGGGCTTCTCACAGCCAAATAGCAGAGGTTGTTTAGGGCTTCTTGGTGTTGCAAACCAAACACAGTCCTGCTACCTCCAAAGTGAGATGCTGGGGTAGGACCCATGCTGTGGGAGGACAGAAGGGAGGGAAAGGAGAGGGGAGAGCCTGGGGAATTCACCTTGTTGCTATTGTTAAATGGGATGAGAGTGAAGACCTCATTTGAAACCTCTGACTCCATCCTCTCGCTGGAATCAGCAGCTGCATTGGCATGGCTCTCACCAGCTCCAGTGTACAGAACAGGCATCAGGGCTGTGCATGGTTGTCAACCTGCTGCCCAAGACAGCTGCATCCTTGGCCTTCACTATGCATGGAAGTTGAAGGCAAGCAGGCAGAGATACCTCAGTCCCCAATGACAAGATATGTAAAAGCCATGGAGCACTCTTACTTCTATCCCTTCATTGCACTTTCCTGAATAATTTCACAAACTGTCAACTCAGGCTATAGATAAAAAACGTTTAAGCTGGGACCATTGCTGACTATTCCTCCCCAGTTACACATTCTTGTCACTTCTCTTGTGGTGTCTCTGGCACCCTGACACACAGTCAGGAGATCAGAAAACTGACCATGTAACGGAAGTAAAGCCAAGAGCAATGGTATGACACTTGTCTGAAAAAAAACCCAAACAAAAATCCCAAACCATAATATTTCCGTTCCCTTTGTCCTTTTCAAATTGGCCCTGTCTCGTCTGACATTTCCCTTAAGCACCAGTGGCATGTTGACAAATTCAGTGATTGTTATAATTAGTACCTGTAGCCAGAAAAGAGCTTGATGCTTACTAAACATCCTTGTGATTCTGATAGTTATGCATGCACATACAAGTTCCCTGGGAGATTAAAAATCCCACATGCCAATTTTTAGAACAATTGATTTCAAAATCTGTAAATGCATATGTACTTACGGTGTCTTGTACTATTACCTCAGTCTTGAAATATTCAGTTAATAGATGGGTTATTTTCTTAACTATATTCTAAATTGTGAGCATCATGTTCTAAAAGTAGTTCTGATTATTATGAAAAAAAAAGAATGTTTGACTAAGCCTAAGGGTTCCTGAGGAATGGTGTCTAATTGTCAGGACTACAAGAGCCTAAAAACAGTGCTCAGAGCCCAGAGCTGAGGTGTGAAACATACCACTAAGTGCTGGGGGATTCATAGTTACTTGCAGACCACAATGTGAGTGGGCAGACTTACGAGCCTTTCTGAAGGGAGGCATGATGCTTTGATGTGCCCAGTAGTGACATTATGAGTTCTAATTGATGTAAGCAGTTAAGACAGAGTGCCTCATGGCATGGAAAAAGAGACTGGCAGATACCACTAGTTGGTTGCTGTGCTTTGGTAAGAGATTGTCCAAGTGAACATCTCTCCATTCAATCACATTTTCCACTGGAAATTCCTCTTTCCTTCGCGTATCTTTTAACATATGAGACTCTCTGTGGGCTCATTTGAATAGGTTGCCACACAGGTACCTCAGATGAAACCACAGACTGTAGCCTCAAAAGGAGCGGAAATACTATTTTAAAGATCTTGTCTCTCTGTGAGAGTCAGGCTGGCACTGTCTGTTGCTTTCCTGCTTTTACATATACTTGCCTAAAAGAAACTCTACTCCTTAAGGACTTAAAATCCCCAAGTAAATAAATAAAAATCACTTTCAAAGCCCAAAAATGTGCCAACCAAAATTTGCCATGGTTGTGCTGCACCTTCAGAAAATCCTAGGTCATTTCACAAAATCCTACATGCAAGAAGGTTGGAGCAGTATTTAAAGCCTGAAGTGTGACACATGTCTAATTACTGTATCTGTCTGTGCATAAGGGTGCTAGCTCTGTGTGAGTAATTGGGGCAGGAGATGGTGTCTAAAATCCCCTCTCAGACATCACACAGGTGAGGAATCGGTGACAGTGTGGGAAACATGACTCACATCAGTAGTGATCGTCGAGATTAGATGAGAGAACAAACCTTCCTCTAGCTACCATGCTGGATGCTGACAGCAGGATCTCTACAGCGTTTGGCTCTTGTTTAGCAGGTTAATAAATCACCTTTTGGGTATACAGTTCCCCACCAGTAAAACGCTGAGCAGGAAAGAGTGGGACAGTACTATTCATCTTGGCAAGAGCAATGAAGAAGAGCTCTGCACAGAAGCCACCTACTTACTAGAACTGTGTTCATGATTATTATTCCTCATCATGAAGACTTACTAGAAAAACTGAGGTGAAAAGATCCTTCTTTCAGTCAACAGTGGGAGGAAAGAGAGCTTAAGATACAGGCAGATGAGAGTCACTCATGGCTGTGACAGTGAATTCTTCCATCATGTTTGCTTTAATGTTGCTCCTTGAATAACCACGTTTTAGTAGACTTTTTCTAGTGAAGATACCAGTTACAACTTGACAAAAAAATCTGAACTGTGCCATACTTGGAGCGGAAGTTTTTAAGAAGTGAATTAAAATCTCAGTATTGTTTTACTGGTTATAGTGTCTGAGAAATGCCCTTCATAAAAATAATTAACCAGAATGTGGCGATTCAGCTAGACAGGGATGATTCCCTCCCCATTACCTGAATCCAGCACCACAGCCCCCTGGACAAGTAGGTGTGGCTGCTGGCATGAGCAGGCATCAGTATATACGAGTAGAGCGTCTGGATAACACAGGATCAGTCAGGAGTCACTTAAACCATCCTGTAATTCAGGCACCTTGTTGTGACAGGCTGTTCCTGGGCATGGCAGGCCATTCCTGGCTTAATAAGAGCTTCCTCTGAACCTGGCAAATGCCCTCTTCTTTCCCTAACTCAGGTGCTATTGGCAGGGAAAAAGACTTGGAATGGGAGCTGAAGGTGAGCATGGGAGGATGGGTTCAAGGAGAGACATCACTTCCTGAACCTGCAGGCCTTTTGGAGGCCATACTTCAGGTCTGTGGGCTCCTAAATCTTGAAAAGCCCACTTAGAAGCAGCACAGCATAGGGAGAAGTCAGACTGCAGCATCTGCTTTCTCCCTCTGGAGGCCACAGAATTGTTATTCCTTTGGATATTCTTTGGGGTCATTAAGTGCTGTTCAACAACAGCTAGTAGGGTATTCTGTTGGAAGATTAGCACAGAAACTTTGGTGTCTCTATCTGGTTTTATCCTCTTAGGTCTCATGGAAAAGATTGTAGAATGTAATCAGTGTAAGTAAAGGATATTTTAAAATTCATTTTTGGCTTCAGTAAAACAGTGGCATAATTATTGCACATAATTTTGCAATGAAATTTTGAGTAAAAGTAGTATAATTACAATCTATTCACTCTTCCTGATCACCTACAGGTCTATCTCACTTTCATTTGAATGAATTCAAAATTAACTGTTTTTGCTGTTCCTAATAATGCTAAATGAACATAACTAGATCATATAGTGTTGGTTACATTTGTAAATTATGCTAAATTGTTATGAGTCTTTTAAGGCATGTTCATATTTTTTTAATATGATGAATTGCAAATTATAAGTACTGGGAACCTGTTACTCCTCTTTTCCTGCGCCTCAACCCCAACACTCACCCCAGTTATATTTTGTATCATTTTTTAAAAGATAATTGTTACGCTAATGCCAGGGAGGATAGGAACTCAAGTGCGTGAAATACAAATGTAGAAGGAAAGCTTAACCCTAGAGAGCTGAAATACTAGTTAATAGGATTATGGGAGGAAGTGATGTAGAAAAGATGAAGAAAAAAGTGCAAACAGACCAATCATATTTTGTGTAACACTTGTCTTACACAAAATGCACGATATCAAGGCTTCTGGTGAGAGATCTTATGAAAGATATATAAACTATTGTGTTGGATCCTGACTGGAGTGCTCTCATGACTGAGCACAGTCTGCTTAGGGAAGATCAGGGGGGTTGCTGTCCCCTCTGTAAAGGTGCTCTTTGACTTAACAGAGCTCTAGCAAAAATCCAAGGATATGTCTGCCAAGAGTCAAGGCCTGTGGGCAGAGTGCCACTGAAGATGCTGTGGTGGGGTCTGACCAGAATCTCCTGAACAAAATGTAAAAGATGAGGCTTTCTACAGACAAATACAGAACTCTCCTGACTGCACCTTAGTCTTCCTGGGAGATTTCAGCTGTCCAGGTAGGCGTTGCTGGGCTTGCACCATGTGAGCAACCCAAGAAGTCATAGACTGTGCAGCTCACAGGTTATGATGCAAATGCCAGAGGGGTTGTACTTGACCTGCTACTTGCAAAATGGGAAGAACAGGCCTAAAATATGACAGAAATGGCAGCTTGGGCTGCAGTGATCATGAGATGATTGAGTTCAAGGTACAGAGGAAAAGTGGGAAAAGAACTAGCAAAATTAGGACTCTAGACTTTATAGAGTAGAGTTCAGTTTAGTTAGGGAATTTCCCTAGGCAAAATTCCTAGGAAAGATGCCAGGGGGGAAAAGGGCCAGAGGAGGGCTGGCTTATTTAAAACAAACAAAACTGAAAGAAAAAAAAAAGCGAAAACAAGCAAAAAAATTTCAGATTTCTGAGAGGTGAGGAACAATCTGCCTCATTGTGCAGGATGGGCTTCCAGCAGAAGGGCTCTGGACTAAGCATGGAATTGCATGGTGAGCCATTAATGCAACCAAATAGCATACAAGAATTGAAAAGATGAACAGAGGAAGAGTATAAAGGTATTATTTTAGCATTTTTTGATAAAAATGAGTCAGGTTGAGGCCCAGATGGAGTTAAGGAGAGGCTATTAAGGGACAAGAAGGGATTCTACTGAACACTGATTACAGAAGCAGTTCAAAGAGGGTGTAGGCCTGCCGAAGAATGGGGGAGAACAACATAGTGGCAGGCATTACAAAACAGGGTCCCCAATTTCTCTTTTGCATCAGACAAAGATTTATAGCAGCACTGTTTGTTATGGAGGATAGCCAACAGGGAAGGAGCGATGAGCTAGGGACAACTACAACTGGATGTATTCAGATCCATAGGGCTTGATGAGATTCATTTGACACTGAAAGTGTTACCTGCTGTCAATCATACATGAAAAATCAGGGTGGTCTGCAGAAGTTGATGAAGACTGGAAAAAGGGCTGAAACACCTGTCTTTCATAAAGGCAGAAAGGAGAATCCAGGGAACAATATGATTGTTACTGTCACCTCTGTCACTGAAAAAGAACATCTTCTTGAAATTCGTTTTCAAACATAGCAAAGACAAGAAGGCAGTGGCCTGTATGAGGAGGCAGATGGCACCGTTAACAAATTTGCAGACTGTGTTAAGTGCGGGGGCGTGATTGACACACAGCATGGCAGAGCTTTAGTCCAGAGGAATCATCAAAAAGTTGAAGATTGGGACAACAGAAATTTCATAAGATTAAGCAAGAAGAAATGCAAGTTCTGCATTCATGGCAGAGTAACTCCAGCATTGGTACAAAATGGATACTGGCTAGCCAGCAGCCTGGCTGGAAAGGACCTCAGGGTTGTGGTGAATTGGTTGAATCATGTATGGTTGAGCCATAATGCATTGTAAAGTAAACTACACACTGGGCTAGAAGGAGTGTACTCAGCAGGTGAAGCAAAGTTGTTGTTCTCATCTACTTTTGCTTGGCACTGGTGAGGCTGGAATCATGTACCCTGCTGTACTGGCCCCTATTCCACCTCGCCATGTTCAAAGAAGGCCATGAAGAAGCTGGAGGGAGCCCAGCAGAGGGCTGCCAGGATAGTTACGGACCAAGAACATGTGCAGAGTTTGAGGGGTTAATCTGCTGAAGAGGAGCCTGTGGGGTGATCTTAGCAACAGCCCACAGCAACTGAGCAGGAACAGCAAAGGTAACGGAGCTAAACTCAATTTAGTAGTAGACAATATGACAAGGAGCAACAGCCAAGAACTGCTGTGGGAAGGTTCCGATTGCACCGTTGGGAAAACCCACGAGAGTGGTGCTGCAGCCCTGGAACATGTTACTGACAGCAGCCGTGCAATCTCCACCCTAGGAAATTTTCAAGACTTGGCCAGACAAACCACAGCTTGACAGGAGCTAGTGTGGGAAATACCCACAGTACCGAGGAAGAGGATGGACTTAAATCATCTCCATGGGTCCTTTGAAACAACTTCTTTATAATTTTCTATTGTAAATGTCATCTGTAAGTAATAGGAGATACCCACATAATTGCACAGATGCAAAGCTAAGCATTATCAAGATGAGATAGACTGGCTTCTGGGTCAGGCCAAGAGCAAAAATCTCTAGGAACGTTTTAATGATGTTGTATTTTTATTTTACATGTGTCCTGACAAATAAATGGTTGTGGTTTTTCTGCTTCCAGGAAATGTTTCCTGAAGCATTGCTCTTCCTGTTCCTGATAGCCACTGAGAGAAGAATTAATTCTGTTTCCCAGTATTAGTCTGTGTATTTTGTCTGTCTATGGGTTCCTCTCATGCTTCTTCAGGGAATTTGAAGTAATTTCTGCTGAACTTTTTTTTGTAGTGCACTTGTAAAATCATTTGGTACCTGAGTCATAACTCCTGATACTTTCTCTTGATTTTTGCCATTGTGTGTCTTTATTGTGTTTGGTTGGGTTTTGTTGCTGATATTTGTTTTAACCTTTGTCCTAGATTATACAGCTGCAATGAGCATACCCTAGAGAAGTCTAACTTATGGACTTCTCATTTACTCTGCTCAGTTTCCTTCATGTTAGAAAGTACACAATCCATGCCCTTCCACAAAAAGAAAACAGAGAGAGAAATAAAGGCAAGCCAATTTTTTTAAGCAAAAAACCAACTTGCTTCAGCCAATGTATTGCTCCTCTGAGCTTGCAGAGCAGAGCAGGTTGTAGTGAAGCCACCAGGATTGTACATTTTTTGAGGGCTGTGAGAGAGGAGGACCATGAAAGTAGGTGAAGAATAGCCATCAAACTCACTGAGGATTTATAAATACACCCTCTGCCTTTCAACATAATCCTGAGGTAGTTCAGTGTAGTTGCAAGTGCCTGCTCAGCTGAAACTAGGCTATGGCCTCCCTAGTCTCCAGACAACGCCTTCTGCAAGGGAGTGTGTGTGGGACTTTCACAGGCTTTCCAGTTGCGTCTGTTCTGTCTTGTATTAGTAGTCACTGAACCACAGAAAGACTGACTTGGCTTCCTTCATATTCTTGTTGTGAATCAGGCAGAGCTGGGACCTGTGCTTGGTTCTCTCACATGTGATGTGAATTTCCCTCACAAGCAAATTACTCGTTATCCTGGCATTCCTGTCTTCCTAGTTTTGACCAAAATTTGTGGCCCTCCTTATTATTAGTCATACTTCCCCCCAAACTTTGTATTTGACTAAGCAGCATTTGCTAAGAATAACATTCAACAGATAATTGCCAGAAAACAACAAAGGGTGTAGGGTATCCCCTTCCAGAGATCCAAAGGTGTATGATTTCAGCTCATAATTTTACAGTAACTTCTTGAGGTATACTGACCTCTCAATCTCTTTTTAGTGTTTGCTGAACTTCACCATTAATTTGGTCTATGTCAGTACATTTTTCTGTAGCCACATATCTAGGAACCCTAGAAGCTTCATTGGGCTGATTATTTGTACACAAAAGGAACAAAGACTATAGGAGACCCCAGACTGAGGATAAGAGACAGAATTCAAAAGGCTGAAGCAAGGAAATAAATGGAAAGTGTGTGTGTGTGCATGCATAAGAGGGGAAAGATGTTGATGCAATGGTGAAATGAACATAGAAGATGGGAAAAGTTGTTCTTTGCTTTTGTCTGTCTTTCTACATGTCCTCCTGTCCCCACTGTATCATTGATAATGAGCAACATTCTTTGAATTCGGCTTCCAAATGTTGTATACAGTTTTCTGGGACTGACTTGGACCTTTGCTGGGATTATGAGTATTGTTATCTAGAATTTTCCATTATATCTGGTGGTTTCTGTTCCTTTGTGTCAGTTACATTATCTTCCTTGGGATTTTTTTCTTTTGTTATGTGCTATGTCACATTTAAATGTGTGCTCCTCTCTCAGGTGCCATCTGATTCTGTCCTCTCTGATCTTTTAATTTTAACGTGTTGCTCCAACTTCACCTCCTTTTGATTGGCTACTACCTGGATTATGGGTTTCCTCAATTAGTTTCTGTTAATGATTTGAAATTTTACTACCATGATGAGCTTTTTTTGATCATGCATGTTTTGGTTTTAGTTTAGTACTACTTCTCCATTTTCTATCCCTAAAAAATCTTGTCCTATAGTGACTTTTGTGACTCAGCTACAGAGCAAATATTGCTGTCAGTGATACTGAAAGCACCCGTGGTGGCATATTCAGAAGAAAAAGAGCTGTCCTGCATGTGTGTCCTGTAGTTGTCTAAATGGTGGAAGAAGAGGCTGTTAGACAGCAACTACACAGCAGCCTCTCCCTTCACTGTGGGAAACTGAGACCAAGTATGGCAGTAAGTTCTTACCTTCTGAAGCAATCTGTCCCTGACTTCAGAAGAAAGCAGACAGAGCTGTAATTGTGTTTGGCTGCTCTTTTGAGGGTGCATGTGGACCGTCAGTGGGCTTTGCACACTCCAGATTGGAAATCTCGGTTTTAGAAGAGCTGGCAGAGGAGTGCTGTAAATTTTGAACTGAAGTTGCATAAGAAGCTATTCTTGGCTCAGTGTTGCTCAATACCTTTATCAACAATTTGGAAGGAAATGTATAATCGTCACATAGATGCAGATGATATAAATTGTGGCCCAGTAGGTGGATGCCAGCATTTAAGACCTTCCGGCACTGACTTCAGTTTGTTCTGTTCAGAAGAAGGGAATTCTTCAAACTGCTTCTCGTAACATTTTTTTAAGGGCAAATGGTGAATGACATAGTTTTGCATTCCCCCCACCCATATCTATACTGTTCTACTGGAGATTACTGTACTTTCATGCATTGCTATTTTATCAAGGAAGGGGTTGGGTTCATTTTGTGAGATCTAACAGATTGTAGGTAGCAGAAGTTCACTCTCTGCAGGTGCTAGTGGGTGGCCACTGGTATGTAGCCAGTATAGGTGGGGTTATGGATCCTCCCTTCCCTTCCCTTCTCTACTGTAAGAAGTCCAGTATAGCTTGTGATTTACCAACACAAATCCACATAAAATGTTTCATGAGTCAGTGCTCCAGGAGAGCCAGAGGATAGGGCACTGTTCACTCTCTTCTTTCACTTGCCTATTATTAGTACACACAGCCAAGTGTGGTTTTAGTGCAATTTTTTTTCCTAGCAGTTAATACCCTCTGGTTCTGGTAACCACTCACCCATGGCAAATATGATTATGGCTGATTCCATGTACTTAAATTAATATTGAATACCAGGGCATGGATGGAAAAACATAGAAGCAATGAAGTTTTGATCCAGCAGTATAGATATAGCTCACGATGCATTTAGTTATCATGTGGATCAAACAGCTTAGTACATTTTCTATGATTAGATTTTTCAGAAGGTTTGCCTGTGCTTGCTATCAAGTTTGCACAAGCAGAGATTTCTGGTGGCACGGTGGTGTTATCCTACCAGGGAAATATTTGGGAGAACTCTGCATAGGCTTCTTGCATTCCCTCACATAGATTTATAACTTGGGAGTTCTCTGGTTTGGTGGGCTATTTCAGCTAGAAGGATGTCTTTACGGGACTTTTTGTGTCCTTTGGCAAACACAGAAGACAATGTGTTGCTTTCAAGGAAAAGTACAATCTAAACATGTGGATGTGAATTTTAAGCCTTATGAGGGCAAAAGAGATAAGTGTAATAGACAGAGGGCCCTTTCCCTTCCCCTCCTCCTTCTTCCCCTTTCCCCCATTGTAATCAGTCAGGTATAGCATAGTTAGATGGGCAGAACATTTCTGCTCTTCTATTGCTACTCCCATCCCTTTGCCTGCTTGCAACATCTAATTAGACATTCCGAGTTACTGACACAGAAGGGAAAAGTTTGATATTTCTCTATCTCAGTTTGACTGTGTCTTTGCTAGTATTTCACTTATAACTAAAAAAAAAAAAAGTAAATATATTATTATGGTGTTAATGTGCATCTACACTTGGCAGTTGAGTTTCACTCAAGGTTAGCTTAAAAAGGTGGGTTACCTCTAACCTAATCATCTTTTTCCAACTGGAAGGATGCCCAACAAATCCTTAATTTCTTAAGTGCCATCTGTTTTTTCTCATTTTTGTACTGCTCAGTTTAATAAGTCTCTGATATAAACCCAGATTCCGCTAAAGTATTAATGCCATTTTCGTTAAGAAAATCAAACAATAGAGCAAGATTCAGCCTTAGAGAAGCCAATGGATTTGAGTGGGCTTTATAACTTTTCTGAATAATCACAGCACACCTAAATGTATATTTTAAAATAAAATATCACATCATTAAGTGAGAATTCTCAGATGTAGTTCAGAAGCATTCTAGCATATAAATGCTGAAGCTGGCATTGAATCTCTAACTTATTTTCAAGGTGATGACTGCAATATCAAAATATTAATGTATTTGTGTGGATAATGCTGACAATTATTACAAGTCCACCTTTTGTTGAACTGCACAGTCACTTTGCGAAACAAATGTAAAAATTTGGTTTAGTCAGGAGATTTTGCCAAACATTTTGTTAGTTGTAACTGCTTGTCATCCTGTAGTGTTTAGAAATCATAAAACTCGTGAGACACCACATTAGTCAGGACCACTCACCAAATCTCCTCTCACTGCATGTCCTGAGCAGCCAGCTCATTTTTTGTCTACCTGGGCTTACACCAAAACTACTCTTCAGCAGATGGTGTGGTAGTTACAACACTGAGAAACACTAAGAAAAAAATTACCCATGAGAGAAGAGCAGATAAAAATCTTTCCTTTCTGTGACATTTTCCATGCTTTCCTCAGTCTTATTTCTCTGCCATACACACAGGCACAGGCATGCATGTATGTATGCCTGCACCACTCTCTGTGTCCAGTGCCCGGCTGCCAGGCTTGCTCCAAGATAAGCAGCTGGCATTTGCAGAGTCCTGCAGATGGGTCATGAGTGACCCACACACATACGGTGCAGCTGTCTGGATCTGGCACTCAGGTGATTATTTGTTTGCTAATCAACCAGCAGCTCCATTAGAGGAGTTGGAGGTTCAGAGAGGGTGGTTAAATATACAGAAAGAGAGGCTGTTGTGTAGTTGTGGGTGAAATGTTGGGTGGTAATTACAAGAGATGTAAGGATTGTTATTGTTACCAGGGCTGGAGCAAAAATTAAATCTATCTATTCAAACTGCTTGCCACTGAATATCCAATAGCAGTTTCCTAAGGTAGAATAAAAAACCAAATCCTCTCTGTTTTCCAGTGAGAATAAAGAAGTATCTCCATGTTTACTTTAAAAAGCTGCAGTCACCTGCAAAAATGATCAAATTTCAAGCTAAATCAAATATGCAGTTTCTCACAACTGCTCGCAAAGGACGTCAGGAGTTATGTGTGAAAAGAGAAGGAGTGAAATCTGATAACTTTGTGCTGCTCAGTTCAATTAGTTTAGCTAGCTGACCAAAATTGCAGGTATTAATTCTGCAGGTGCCAGTTGGGTCTAATCAGTCTGCAGGTTTTAACTGATGCTTAGTGTAGCTCAGCTGGCCAAGCAGTGGGCTTAATGCCTAGCAGAGAGGGATGGTCACCTGCTAGGGTATCATTTGTTGCTGTATTTTATGCAGCTTGTAATAAAACATTACTCTGTGTAATTTTTAATTTATTGTGGGGTTATATAAGCATTTAACCTATACAGAATGAAGAAAAAAATCCTCAAATAATTTTATTGTTTAAATAGTTGAGGTGACATCCTGGGGTCATTGGTTTTGACCTCAGCAGGAATGGAGTAGTGTCATTAATTTTGAGTGAAATGCTCCTGTGCTTTAGGCTAGACTATGTAACAGTGGGGTGAGCTGAGGAAACTGGGGGTGTTTGACCCACAGAAGAAAAGGAGAAGGGGAGATGTAAGTGCTGAGCTCAACCATCTAAAGGAAGGGTTTATAGAGAAGATAGACAGATTACTATAAAAGTTGCTGAGCAAAACAACAAGAGGCCATGGTCACAAGGTGCAGGGTGGGAAGTTCTGACTGTAGAAAGGAAATTCTTCACCAGGAGACTTAGTCACACACTGGAACAGGTCTCTTTGAAGCATTGTAGAGTCTCTGTCCACAGAGACAGTGAAAGCTCGCAAGGCGACTTGGTCTGCCTTGAAGCTAGCGCTGCCTTGAGTAGGTGGTGGAAGTGGAAACCTTGAGATGCCTTCTAGCCAAAATCTTCCTGATGTTCCATCATGCACTTGGTCCTGCTTTCACCTTCAGCCTTTCACAAGGAGATGAAGTTTATCCTCACCTCAGGATCCTGTTAAGAATTCAGAAAGGACAGTGGGAAATGCTTGCTTTGACAAAGAAGCTTTTAAGAAATGATTGTGGCTTTGTTAATTTACTGTTTCTAATTGAAAGTTTATGAGGAGTATGGTTTTGCTTTCTAGTGGTTAGCCAGCTGACTCATGTGTTGTCTCTTGTAAGGACCACACAGAACAAACTGCCCCGAATTATGCTCGAGACACATCATAGGCTTCATCGTATCTGGGCCTGCAGTAGGGGCTGTGAGCAAATAACTGATTCAAAACCACCATTTGGTTTAAGTTAAGTAGTTTCAGAGTTTCTGCTAAATAAACTTGTCCCTTGGGTGCTTATGAAAGCAAGAAGGCATCTTGGAAGTAGAGAGCCTGTGGAAGCAGAGGTTAGCTGTCCCCTCCATTTCCTTACAAAGTCTGCACTCACACACAGCCTGTCTGGTGCTGGAGCCACTGGTATCCAGGGCAATATCGTACACAGGTTTCCTACAAGCTTGCCTGTCACAACACTGCAGATAATCCTAGTTCCTCTTGGGCACCTTCAAAATTAGTGTCTTAGGTATACATTGGGGAATTGCAGGATATTTAAAAGACAGAAAAAGGGCTGCACAGTTGTATATTCATTTGGTATGCCTTGGTCAGACCTTGCTCTTCAGCTTCCTCTCCTTTGCTCACAATGAGGAAGACAAGCCATCAAGATGCCTTGAACCCTCTGGAAAGCAATCTCTGAGGGCCCAGGAGCTCATGTGTTCAAAACACTTTCTGAATAAGATCTCTTCTTTCTATTCAAGCCTGCATGCTCCTTTCAGAAAAGGAGGATTTTGGCCCTTAGTTGGTGGCAACGAGATGATGGATTGAGCTCCCCATGCTCCAGTGCTGGCATGCCTGTGTGCAATCAGCTGTATCTGCTGTTGGGTGATCTTGGATACCATTCAGTAAGGCAGGACCCCTTTTTAGGGCTTCATGGTGAGGTTTTAGCATGGCTGTGGTGCATTTGCCTTGAGGATGAGATGACCCGAGGACCTCTGTGATGGATCTCTTACCTTCTGGAGGGCTTTGGAGATTGACTTTAGGCCAGAGAGCACAGAGCTGGTCTCTGCCTGAGGACGTATTTGGGACACCTGAAGACCTTCAGCATGGACACAGGTAGGTTCCTCTACTTTGAGTCAGCCTGAGTCAGACAGTCATAGGAGTGATCTAGCAAAGCTCTGTAGATGTGGCCAACACTGTCCTTCCTACTTTATGTGCACAACTATGGAAATCTCTTCCCCTGTGTAATTCTTCTGCGTGTTTCCCAGGCTCTTGCACTTTGCAGAGATTTACAGAGGTTTCTCTACACAGCTAATCTGCTTGGGAGGGTAGATTTAGGAGGGGTGCTAGCAAGGTTCTAGCCCCTCTGCATAGCTGTGCCCGTGGTCAGCCCTGGAGCTCACAAACTGCCCCGATTCCTTCCAGGCCTCAAAGAGCCACTCTCCCTGCACACACCTTCATTTAATGAGCAGTAGTTTCCCCCTGTAGCCAAGCCTTTGGGTCATCCACTATTCTCTGTTTGCAGGGTGCCTGGCAGGGCCTCCCTTTAGGTTGGTGCTTAGGCGGTATTGTAGTAAATGATAAAAGATCCCCTCTTTGATGCCTTGTGGGAGAAGGCACGGCCTGATTTCCCCCTGCCTCATTCCTTGTGTTATGATTCACGCAAGATGCTATAAACTGCTACCATGCTGGTTTGGTAACCACTTTGCCACAGGTACAAATTACAACCCAAGGTGCACAGCAGTGGGGGAATGAGGCCAACCATCTCTAAAGGTCAAAGGAGCATTCATCACACCAAGTCTACTGCGACTTCATTGTGACTTTGCATCAATCAAAGTGCTGCTGTTGTTAAAGAATCTCAAATCAATACAAAATAAATAATTTTTTTTAAAGCCACACTTCCCTTTTCTGCTCCTTTGTTCTGTGCAGAAATCTCTTGTTGTCCTCTGGTCTTCTTAAACAATGGTCCTTGGTGTACAGGTTGCAGATATAAATGTATTTAGACAGAATCAGAGTCTAAAGGGATGGAATCATTCTCAGCCAGCCTAAAATAGAAGGGAGCAGTGGTTAGAAACAATTGCTGCAACTGTGACTTCCTCAAACAGCATGGCTATGATGTCAGATACCGGGAAAGAGGAAGCAACGGTTAGAATGCATGATGGTTTAACCAAAGGTGCACTTTGTTCCAGCTTTCTGATTAAGTCTGTCCCCTGTAAAAAGGAAATATGAGCAGAGCAAGCAGAGTACTGTTGGAGCTCTCCAGATGTACAGAAGTAAATGAGGAGCAGATTCGGTCACCCTCAGCTGCCTGACACCGACTGCAAGAGCACATGCTTGCTCTCAGTTCTCTCCTCATATGCCTCTGCTTTGATCTGGAGAGAGCCTGTCCACCCCCCAAAAACCCAGAAATTCCTACTTAACAAGGTTAAATTACAGTTCCTAAAAAATATATAAAAATCTGAAAGAACATGAAAGCCATTATTATGTTTGATAATGGTATCAGAAATTTTATCTGCTGCTTGTGTTTGAATTAAAGCATTAGGTTTCCTTTGCTCAATTTGTTACTAAATTTGAACAGCTTGCAATTGTTGTTTTTTGGGTATGGTGCATTTACCTGAGAGAGCTGATTGTGTATCGGTGGCCCATTAAAATATGTTTTTAAAGTAGTGATTAAGTGAAAATGTACTTACTAAGTTCTTAAGAATTCTCCATTTGATGCTGTACATCCAACACACTTATTGCTGGTGTTTCTGTTGTGTTTCATTTTGTTGCCTCTGAAGTTGCCTTTCTTGAGCAGGGTGTTGGAGCAGGTGACTCCCACAGGTCCCTTCCAGCTGAAGTGTCTGGTGCCCACACTGCTGACAGCTGGCAGACCAGAGAGGCAGGCAGGAGGATCTGTGGTGAACCTCACTGTCACTTCTCTTGTGACCCACACTTAGCTGATCTCAGTGCGTGGTCCCCAGTCAGTAATACAAAGGAAAGTGAGAAACCTGAAGCTTCCTCTCCATCAGTCCTACAGAACTGCACTTATAACAAAGTGCAGAAAGTGGTAATTTTCCTGCAGTGTTTATCAATCATGTGATTGAATTTGCATGTTTTATAGACCGATTATTTGGGAAGTTCAACAGAAAGGACATCTTTCAGTAGCAAAACATAAATTGTACTGACTTTTCATAAGTCTCTGTTTGATCACATTGATCTCATCCCTGCTACATTCCTTAAGACTCGTAAATTTGCTGGGCCTTCATGACCTGACAAATAACTGAAGCCATTCTGCTGTGCCCAGATTGGAGGCAAGAAAATATGGTTTACATGGTTTCAGTTTCTAGTGGTCTATTTTAACACATTTGCTTGGCATCACCTCTGATTCCTTTCTCTGCAGCAATATGAGTGTCTTAATTTTGCTCAATGGACGACCAGGGAACAGTGATACTGATGTATTCACGTGCTGTGAATGATATAAAAAAGGGTTAAAAAATAATTCAGTAGGAGATGGTAAAGGGAATAAAATTACAGTTTGCAAGCATCTCTGTTTTTCTCCTTCCTTCCTCTCATCTGAGGAGCCTTGGCAAGAGTTGTGTTCTCTTACAGCTGTGCCAGTTGTACTGGCCATAGGACTGATGGACAGGCAGATGTCTTGTCCATGCAAGGGAGTGTCTTAATTTTGGGAATGCGTGGCACACACACTGCTGCTGCACAGAGTCTGTGCCCTAGAAGTGGAACCTCGCTCTTCGTTCCCATGAACAACAACACCAGCCTTGTCCACCACTGGTCATAAGTCTTAGTGGGATAACCAGTCATCCCCACTAGCGGTGTGCTGCCAGTTGCTTCCTGCCTCCTCATGCTGTAGCATCTCTTGCAGCTGCCCAAATAGCTTTTCAGAGAGGGGACACTGACAGCAGCAGGACTGAATGGACTCCCTGCCGTGGCAGTTGTTGTAAAGATAAACAGTTTGTAGATCTAGAATCTCAAAATATGCCAAAGAATGGAAAATTTCTGGCCCTAGTTTGCAGGTTTATTCTTTAAATTCAAAACCTATTCAGCACTTGGTACAAAAGACAAATCCAAAAGTAATCATAAACTCATAGAATGGTTTTGGTTGGAAGGGACCTAAAATATCATCTAGTTCCAATCCCCCTGCCAGGGCAACTAGACTAGGTTGCTCAAAGCCACATCCTGCCTTGCCACTTCCAGGGATGGAGCAGCCACAGCATCTCTGGTCATGTTCCAGTGCCTCACCACCCTCACAGTAACAAATTTCTTCCTAGAATCTAATCTAAACATACCCTCTGTCAGGGGTACCTACCCCTTCTCCTACTAACATTTGCTCTTGTATTGTCTGTCAAAAGCATTTCTGATGTGCCTCTCAACATAGCATTTAGTCACCTGTTCCTCATTTATAAACATTTTAAGTGGAGTCCTGGCATGAATTAAGTTAGGCTGGAGGCTCTACTGCCAGTGAGAGTTACAGATGGAGATCCATAGGCTTTCAATGAAAATCAAACCCAGAGATTTTTATTTAAACTGAAGCGTCATTTTTCCAAGGTAAAGGCTACTCATCCCCAAATTTAGAAGCTACTGTGCTATCAGGTTTGCAGCCCATGATAATGGCTTCTCCATTCTCCTATGCATGGTTTAAAAAAATTACCTGAATTTTTCTACTAATGAAGCTTCAGTTTCATAACTCAAAGGCAGTGTAGCCTGCTATCATGTGATGTTATAATTATCAAAAAACCATGCATAAGGTCGAGAGAAATGTGCTGAGTGAACTGGGACATTTGGAATCCATAGCCACACGGCCTTGAGGCTGAAGGAGATTAATGCTTTTGGCATCATGCAGAGCCAGTATTATGTTCATGCTGTGGTAGGGATTTCTTTTTCCATAGACCTCCTGATTGTAAAAGGGGATTCCAAAACTCACATGCAAGCAGCAAATGTCTCCAAGTACACTGTGGCATCCGTCCAGGAACAGAAACCCCCGTTACTGTCTGCTGCCACAGTACACTGATTGGAAATGAGATAGCCATCCCAGCACGGTGTATCGCAGCTCTTGGGAGTCATGTGAGGGAAACATCAGGAAACAGTAGCTGACAGTCACATCGCTGCCAGTCAGAAAGGGATCGGTGCTTAAAAGGAAGCCCTGGATGCTTTCAGCATGACTGAACCCGCTGCTAATCTGCATATGTCTGGATTAGAAGTCACACCATCATAAAGATGCCATGAGCCAGGCAGCACCCATATGTCATTCGTGTGGTGACAATTCCTAAATATCCCATCCCACACAGCTCTATTCCTAAGCATAAACAACAAATAGGAGGCAAAAGGCAGAGCACACAGGCTGTAAAGCATTCCTGTCCTGATCCCAGGATTCTGTATCATAAGGATCACTAAGTTTTTATACTCTGGGTGTATTTGCATATCCTCTTCACCATTTGAAAGAAAAGATTATTGCATTTGCCAGTAGTTTTTCATTTTAGTCCTAAAACAACATTATTATGTGGGTTGACTGAATATATCATTCTTAATCAGATGCAGAACGGCATTCCCTACCTTCCTGACAGTGTTATGGATTGCATACCATTTGATTTAGTCTGGTGACAGGGTTGTAAATGTGGAGCTTCACATCAAGTTCCCCACCAGGGTGATGCCTCCTCTTCTAGCCTGAATGCAAATGCTGCTGGAGGTGGGGGCTTGGCTCAGAGTGACCCGTAGATGAGGATCAGTGCTGGCATATATGTCTGGTTCTGAAGCAAGTGTGAGCTTGGGACAGAAGGGCAGACAATTTTGGGCAGATTAACGTGGATCATTTTGACCATGTGGCTAAAATGAATCGAAGGTCAAATTGAATTAATCCAGATCTGTGCATAAGGGATAAGCAATATACATGGGGCTTTCTTTTTTTCAGTGCATTGATTTGTGGGGAAGATCTGTGTGATGTGACCTCCCAAAATATTTTTCACATGCTAGTGATGAGTTCAGTGGTGAATTGTGATTTCTAAAGCAGACTGAAATTAAAAGACGTAGAAAAGCTTCTGTTTAAAGTGACATTTAAGGTAAATGGAAGTCTTGCTATGAAGACAGCTGTACCATGCGTATATGAACAAATACTTCTTGAACCAGAACTGACTTTACTGAAAATTGCACTTCTTGCAAGTCTTTATTTGTCTATCTGTGGTGGCAGAGGTAAAAATCCTTATTCAAGAGATTGTCAGTGAAGAGTAGTCCAATGCCTGTGGAGTGGCAGGAAAAATGATGCTGAACAGATCACAGCCCACAGTTTGTTGGCACTCCCAGGTGTGAGGCCCCTGGAATGTAGCTGCAGGTTGCAGGCTACCTGCTAGTGATGGTCCAGGTTACCAGGGTAGAAGATGGGATCAAGTCGTGGAGATGCAGAGCCTTTCTTTTTTTCCTTTTCTGTCGGAAACCAAGTACATGAAGCAGCTGTTCCAAATGCAGGTGTTCTCTGCTCATCACTCCAGCTTTAAATTCTTGTTCCTACTTGTATGTGGGTGCTTTGAGGATGATCAGGCTTCAGTAAAATAGTGCTACCCCAGTTTCTGTTGAGTCTGAATCCAGGATACAAAGCATATGGAACCAAAGCTAAGGCTGGTTCAGTATGTCTTGCCTAGAGCTATCCAGCTCTTCTGAGCACTCTCGTGTACTAGGTACTGGGTAGGCTCTAAACAGTTTTAGGAAGATTTTTTTTTTTTGTTTTGCTGTGTGCCTGGGCAGACCTCATCTGTAAGTAAGGCCAAATGTCCCAAAATTCTTAGTTTTTCACAGATGCTTGTGGCAAGGTTTCCAAACATGACTGAAGAAGTTAGGTACTCAACTCTTACTGATTTCATGAAAGCAGTGGGATTCAGCCAATTGGCCTGTTTAGTCACATTTGAAAATCCCGCAAGATACCTATCTATCTCTTTCAAGCTGCTTTGAAAATCTCTCTCCTAGTGCTTTCTAGAGTGTGTTGTCATTAATACTGAAAGGTCAGTCAGGGTTGCAGTATTATTTGGACAGGACTGATGTGTGTGGAGGAGACACATGCACATCATACAGGAAACATGAGTCCCGCACTGGAATGCACAGCTAAGGCTGTACTGGGCTTAGCTCTGCGTGGCTTGAGGCAGATGGGCACTTCTCACTGGAGATGGAAATGTAGACTGAGGGAGTATGATTAAATACAGGCACAAATCCTGATTTGGGACTGAGATATTTCAAGCTGAGCTAACTGATTTGACTGTATACTCTTCTTTTTAGAGTGTAATTCATGGCACTGGATGCAAAGTTTACTCTAAATTATTCAGCAGTTGTGGGCCCTAGGTATTATTACATGGTAACTAGTTTTCCTGAATTAATGTTGCTTATTCTACTTTTGAATAAAGCTAAAAAATTAATTGTTACAAGCTCAGAGTTTACCTTACTTGATCTCACATACCCTCTGTGCTGTAGAGTTGGAGCTACAGTGACTTTTGAGCATTGGGTACAGTGCTTGTCCAAACTCGTAAAGATGAATAAAAAATAATATATGTATGTACCTCAAGGACACAGTAACAGGAGGCAAGCAAAGTCACCATGATGTTGATACAGATGCTCCTAGCTGAAATGACATTCTTGGGCTTAGGCATTTATGTTTACTTTATGGGCTGTTAAGCATGTACATAATGTTTTGCCCAGAAAAAAAGACTTACATGAGCTGGATTGCTCCTTCTCTGGCTTCCATGACATCAGACAGCTTGAAGGAAACAATCCTTAGGAACCACTGGAGAAATTCTTCCTTTCAACCTGTCCTTCCCAGGACAGCCATCTTCTTAGCCCCTCTCCTCATTCCCCATGTTGTCCTCTTGAGAATTGCTTTCTCCTCCTTCAGTCTTCCGCCATAAACTTCCTATGTCAGAGAAGGAAGGGGAAGACAAGGGGCATACATGTAAGAAGGAAGATTAGTATAAGGAAAAGGAAGGCCTGCAAAGCCTGGAAGAAGGTGGTATCCGGGAAGAAGAAAAACCACTGTACAGCAGAGAAGGTAAAAGGGAGAGTTGGCGACATGCAGTTCCTAGCCTAGATGGGCAGCAGTATCAGTTTGGCTGGTCAATACCTGTGCAGAGCCTTGTGCCAGACCAACTCAGACAGCTTGAGAGTGAGCTCAAATTTTTGTCCCTCTTGAACGCGACAAACTCATGGAGTGGTTTGAGCTGGAAGGAATCACTAAAGGTCACCTTAGTCCAACATCCCTTGCAATTAGCAGGGACATCTGCAACTAGATTAGCATAAGGTCTGTGTGTGTGTGTGTGTGTCTTGGTGGTGCATTGCCTACCAAACCTAACCAAAAGTACACAGTGGATATGCGGATCTTCCTGTGTTAGCATCTTTCACCTGATCTGCCTGCACACCTACCATTTGTTTTCAGCATCTGCAGGTGATCCCCTGAGGGCAAGGTGATGATGGGGTGGCTGGTCATAGAGCAGGAATGGTAAAATGTGTAGGAACCTTTGCGAATTTTTGTCTTTAACGATTGCTACGTGAGAAGGCTTCAGGATTGTTTTTCATAGAATTGTGTAATATGCTGAGTTGGAAGGGAACCACAAGGATCATCGAGTCCAACTCCTGACCCTGTGTAGCACCATCCCCTAGTTAGAGGAAGGAGGGTGCTTGCGATCAGGTCTGTGGTGGCTCTGTGGACAGGGAAGTGGAAATTCCAAAGAGTGAGATCCGTGCACACCTCATGAGAACCGGTAGTGGGGCAGAGGGATGTGGTTGGTGGGGAGGGACGCGCCGAGCTCTCGAAGGGCTGCGGAGAGCAGCTCTCCTGAGGGCAGGGCAGCAGCAGGTGGAGGCTGCGCTGGGTGCGGGATGAGCGGCAGCAGAGGGTGCCCGCGGCTCGCTGTGCTCCTGCCGCTGCTGTCACAGCCGTGTCCCCGGGCAGCCCCCGCACATTCCGTGCTACAGCGGGGTGGAGCTTCTCCTTTGGGTTTCGGGGCGTTTTAATACTTTTTTTTTTAAATACTTTTTAAAAATTACTTTTTAAAAAATCAGTACTTTTTCCAATACTTTTTTCCTAATACCTTTTAAAATTTTTTTTAATACTTCTATTTATAAAGTTCAGACGGTTCTCTCTCCAACACCCTCCCCCTCTTTCCTTTCCTTTCCTTTCCTTTCCTTTCCTTTCCTTTCCTTTCCTTTCCTTTCCTTTCCTTTCCTTTCCTTTCCTTTCCTTTCCTTTCCTTTCCTCCCGCACCTTTCCGCACCTTCCCCTTTTTTTTTTACATATCCTGGAGGCTCTCCCTTCTCTTCCCTTCTTCCCCAGGAACATGAACACCAGCTACAGAATTAGCCAGGAGAGTGAGGCAGAGGACAGAAAGGTTTGGGCAATATCCTTGCCCAAACAGAATGGCTCCCTTTTCTCTAGCACATGATGGACAGAAGCTCTTCTGTCTTCCCAGAGCTGACCCATATAGCAAAGCCATCTTCACACACACTCTGTATTCACAAAAGATCAGCTTGATTTCATGCATCATCTTTTCACTCCACAGGAGGGCAGTTCAAAGGAAAGGGGCAGGGGGTCAGTCACTGGATTGGGGTGCCCTAATGTCAACACCAGGAAAAAGGTAATGAGAGAGAAGGCAAAGGGACAAAAGTGTACAAGGAATGAAAAGGAAAATGCTGGATACACTGTAGTTATGAGATAATAGAGGAAGAGTTATTTGATAAAGAAATGTGGAACCTGAGGTTAAGGGGCAGCAGATGTTAAGTAAACAAACACATCTGAGTTTATATTCTTCTTGCTTTTCTACCATCCACTGAAGAACTAATTAATGAAAAACCTGGCAGCTTGGATTTCATTGTCTGGGGAACAGACAACACGAAAATGTGTAAAATTTTGGCAGTGTTTTAGTCATAAGATCAGTCCAGGCAAAGGAGTACTGCAGCCCATTTAGTTACTTTGGCCAAGGAATTTACATTAAAATTATCTGCATTTTTAACAATCAGCAGAGCTGAGGCTATGCCCTGCATTCAGAAGGTCACAGTTCTAGGGGGGCTTTTCACCTTATACCAAAATAACATTGTATCTATCTAACAAAAATCTGCTTTTGTTTGTATTTTTTTAAGCACTACAGTAATATGGCAAGAAAGGAGAAATAAATGGGAGATATATAAACAAGAGAACACGGACATATTCTATTAGTGGAGACAATAATATGCAAATAGTCAGCAAGTAAGAAGAGAGGCAGTGTAGAGAGTTCATACTTAAACCTAGGAATGAGCACACATTATTAGACCGGTTTTTGTTATAAGTGCTTTCTCATCATTTTAAACAGTAATGTGCTTTTATAAAGTATCCCGTTGATTTTGCCTGGGGGAGAGTGTTTTCTTCAAATGCCGTAATGCAGGCAAAAGCCACTGATGTAAAGAACCTCAATACTGACATTCTGAAAACTGAGGCTACTAAATAAAGGAAAAGGGATATTTGAGGGAGTAACAGAGATACCATTGCACTGTCCTCATTGTTAATCTTGATATTTATTTAATTAAGCATATCCTTTGTTACAGCAGAAAAGAAGCAGTGGCAGAATTGGCTTTTGCCTCCACCAGATTGTTGCAGAACCTGGGAACTTTGCCAGTACAATTACAGTGAAGTTGGCTGTGGAGTATGTGAGGCCTCAATCCCAAATCTGGATAAACTGAGGCATAACTATATCCTCAAACGGAGGATGAGGCAGTCTTTCCAAGCATATACTTACTATAGAATTTTCAGTGAGAATTATAGTACATTGTCTTTGCTCAAAACAATAAGTCCAAGTGCAAGGTGCTGTACCTGGATTGGGCAATCCAGACATGAGGACAGGCTGGGAGAAGAACTTGAGAGCAGCCCTGCAGAGGATGTGGGTTCTTGGGGACAAAATGTTTAGAGACATCTTTTTATAAGTAGAGAGGAAGACATAGGGACGGAAATTCCATGTGTTACCATCTAAGAACAAGAAAAATATATTCAGCCTTTTCCATAACATACCATGAAAGTGTCACTGACAGGAAGGGAAAGGGGCATGGTCAACTGCAGGGCAAGGAGTTCTCAAATGTGACTAAAGTCAATGATGTTCCTTAACGATTTTAGCATTAAAAGGGAAAAATGGGAAAACCAAGGTCAGTCTCCCTCTTTGAGGTGTAAAACAAGCAGTATTGCTGTGTTTCTGCTCATTTGCTTCCAGCTTTCTGAGCAAGCGGCCCACAACAATGATCTGATGCTTTTAGTGTCACTGAAATGGAATCCAGATATTAATGCCTCATGTGCACAGGGTCACATGTTGGTTTTGGGACACCACGGGTAAGGTAAAGATGGACAAGGCTGAACAGACTGCGCAGCTGAAATACAACCCTTTGTGATCGTATCCATCACATGTTTTTTCCAGGGGGAAAGGCATGATCAGCAGGGATGCTAAGCTTTTTAACCTTGAATGACATCCTGTGATAAGCCCAGGCACACAGGAAAAGAAAGAGGCAATGGCTTCCACCCACCAGAAGTCTTATATTTCCACAGTGCTGAGGCTGTGATAATTATGATACATCCAGCTGGTGCTATTATTCAACCATTCCTGAAGGAGAGGGTCGGTCTTAAGCAACATAAAGATTGCTACAAAACTTCACAGTGGCCAAAAGTTAATTAATAAAAAGGAGTTAGCTATTCATGTGAATGGCAGGAACAACTTCCAGAGCCATGTGATTATATTTGCATTCAGTGCAGTGCTTAAGATGCCTTGCTGGTGGGCCAGAAGCCCACTGTGCTAAGTGCTGCATGAAATGGGTGAATGGAAAAAGGAGAGAACAAACTCGTAGTGGCAGTTGTCAGCCTGCTCTTGGAGGAACAGTTGTTGCAGTTGAGCCAGTGCCAGTATAACACTTGCAGTGGGAAAAAGAGGGGAAAGAATCACAGCAGCAAGAGAGCATCAGCAAAGCTGCTGGTAGGGGGAAAGCACAAAAGGTTGAGTGCAAATTCTGATGGACTGGAAGACCCCAGGTGAGGGGTATCTGACAGCAATGGATAATGCTGAAAGAGACTTGGTCACAGCTGGAATTTAAAAACAGAGGGAACAAAGAGATAACACAGTTTGAGGAGCGGCCTCTTGGGTGAAAGGGAATGTTGAGGCATGGATGCAGACAACAGAAAGACACAAGTGCAAAGAAATCAACACCCATAGGATGGGCTTGTTATCAGCACACAGGTATCCACATCCAAACATGAGTGAGAGTGGAAAGAGGATGAGAAACTCCAAAGTTTCTCAGGAGACACAATCTGAGGAGAGTTGTGGCTGAGAGCAATGTCAGAGCAGAGAAAGGGCTTGGATACAGTGTTATTCAAAAGAGCAGAAAGGAGAAGGAAAAGAAGGAAGAGATAGAGAAAGATTCTTCAGAGAAGAAGAGGCATCATAATAAGAAGGTAGTTTTAGTGACAGCAGAAAAAAACACGTCTCTGTTAGGGCTGGGATATGATGGAGAAAATTGTTTGGCTGTCTGCAGTAGGGTTAGAAATGGTAGAGTCATGGAAGAGCCTGTCAGAGAAAAGAGGTAAAAACTGAGTAGAGAAGCATGGAGGCTGGGTGTGTTGCTGTGAGAGGTTATAGAAGGAGAAACTTGTGAGGGCAGCAAAGAGGAGTGTGGGTATAGACAGCCAAGATGGGTCGAATGTCATCAGAGGTGCCACAGAGGAAGGCCAAGGTGGAGTCTGGGTTTATGTTACTGAGTGAGGTGAGAAGCGGGAAGAACAGCAGACAGAAGTGTGAGTGGAACAGAAATCAAAGAAAAGGGCTTAAGCAGAGCAGGCAGGTGACTGCTGTGAGTTTGTAAGGAGCATACTTAGGGAGTAACAAAAAACTAGAAAGCTGAGTGAGTTTCATCTGGAGGAAGAGACGAGCACCGTGAAGGTTATTCTGGTACTTGTACAGCTAGAGGGTGGCATTTTCTTTGTAGAGAATGGAAGTGGCATAGAGTAAAAAGGGTAATGGAGATTTCTTAGTGGGGGTATGTGAGAATTAAACCTGAGGTAATAAGTTATATTTGATCATTTTATCTTAACTGTATGTTTTGTTACATTCATCTTTGTGGCAAAATTGTACATAGTGACCTTTTCTACATTCTCCAGTCCAGCACGGGACTTTTCCAGCTTTTGGAATAAAGGAACCTGGGTTAGACTGGCCACTCCTCACAACTTTCCTGAGTTTCTGGGCTTTGGTAGAATGGCTGGCTGTAGTTATTTTCAGGTGACATAGATGTGTGCATTTCTTCAGCTGGAATTTTCTTCTCATTATCAACCATGGTTTGGTTGATAGGTTGTTAATTAGGTTGTTAATCTCAGATCTTCCCCAAATGCCTGAAACTGTTCTTAAAACATGCTCTAAAGACTTCTCGTAGATCCCGCTGTTCATAGAGCTTCTTCTCTTTCTGCCTGTAGACCAGCTGTACTGGCTGGGATGTAGTTATCGGAATCATCACACCAAATTTTTGTTAACACTCATAAAAATGCATGTTCTGTCAATGACTAAAAGTGTTCATTTTCCTTGCCTTTGTGTTCAGACAGCTTCCTACATTCATACTTTCCTTTTTCTTCTAAATCTTTTGCCTCAGACAGAGTTCATTTTTTGTCTTGCTTTTTATGTTAGAAACACACACCACGTCATTTGAGTTAAACAAAAAAGGCCCCTATTCCTCTTCCCCTACACTGTTTGAATAGAGGCCTGTGTAAGAAGCCTTGCCAGCTTTGAAATGGGAAGGCTGGTATTTTTTTTTTTTTGCTTACATGGAGATCATTTTAATCCAAACAGACTCTCATTTCGAAAGATATAAAGGACATTCCATTGCTTCTTGGGTCCAAAACACTCCTAAACTGACACATTTACCACTTGGTCTCAGTTTGCACAGCACAAAGCACATAAGAGTGCTTTGTCTGTGGTGTTATAATGCTGTTCTTTCAGAAAGCTGATAATTCTCTAGCCTGAGCTTTGGCACGATCTCACTAACAAAGCTCAGCACATGGGCAGCAGGGTACATATCTGAGGGATGCCTTATGTTACAGGCCTTAGTTTGTGATAGCACTAAGTGACCCTTGTCCTTTCTACATGCCTTCAGCCAGTGCAAGACAACTGAGCTACAATCAATCACAAGCATCCCTTACATGCCAAGACTTCAAGCCCAGATTACTATCATCAACAAATGCTTGAAGAGCCATTACAGGCTAATTGGGCTGCAAACACTACTTTCCTATCTGTAGGAGCGTGAGAAATTCAACCTCAGCATTAAAGGCCAAAACCAAGGAGGGGATCCGCTCAAGACAGCATTCGTCTAGTCCCTAGCTGCTCTCTCCATGTTATTAATTGTAGTCTCTAAAGTGAGCATGATTTGGACTGGGCAGCAGCTGTCAATCTTCCCGAAGAGAAGAAGTGACTTTGCCCGTCCAAGGACAGTTGATAGTTTCTAACCTGGCAATCATACCAGTGGTAAGGTGATCCTGCAGGTGTCTCCACAGTCTGCTCCAGCTCTGTGCAGCCCTTATTAACACACACAGTATGACACATATGTGCTGTAGTTGCCAGGTACTTCAGTGTTTGGACCGCATACAGCTTCTGAACCTTACCAAGGGAGAATGTATTTGAGAATAGAATTAAAGGATTTGGCCGGAGAGCAGCTGCAAGGCAATCTTCCCTTCAAGATGTGTGAGACACCTGCCTGTCGTGTAGATGAGGCAAGAAATATTCATGAAGGATCTGCAACGATGCTCATTCTGACTGGTGTGGAGATGTGGCTGCAAGACCTTTTAATTGACCTTACCTAGGAAGAAGTCTGAGCCTAGCTTGAGGGAGGTTGTTTTACTCCTT
Source organism: Orthonyx spaldingii (assembly GCA_013397795.1). NCBI lineage: Eukaryota > Metazoa > Chordata > Aves > Passeriformes > Orthonychidae > Orthonyx > Orthonyx spaldingii. Next base: position 113,277 of record VZTJ01004275.1, read on the forward strand.
CACTTCAAGCATTAAGGCATTCTGAACTATTTTACCCATGTGGCATGGATTTCAACCAGTTCCTAACTTACTACATTAAATGAGATGACAATCCGGCTTTCAAATATAAAATAATTTTTTTTTTTAATCTCAGCCACTCCCTATGATTTAAGAGTAGACAAATATGGTTCAAAATATGGATTGAAATGGAAATGAGAACAAATTTTCACAGACAGGACACCCCAAAACATTGTGTCCCAACGTGTGACTTAGATTGGCAGAATAGAGGCCAGAAAACAAAACTGTGTGGAGAAAAGAAAAGAAAACAACCCTGTGGTTCTCTGAAAGGGGCAGTCCCGTCTGATAAAGAGACTCTGGAGGCAGCTGTCTCCCCTATCTGCGCCATGAGTAGGATGCACTCCTACTTCCTGTCTGAACAGAGAGATAACGTGAAAAAGCCACTGAGACATTTGACATTTGTTTTAGTTTCCCTTTTTATAGCCAAACAGTGTGATTCACTGGGGTTCTTCTTGAAAGTGGAGAGCTGTGAAGAGAAAATTCAAACACTGGGCTCAGATATCGAAAGGTGACATTCCTACCCTTGTGACTGTCTCGAGAAGGGCTGAGGGTATGTCTGCTTTGTAGTAATTGCTACCTCATCTTCTGCCCCATCATACGTATGAGACAGTTCCCTTATGATTGCAGTTCTGCTTCCTTGACCCTTCTTGTACAGGAGTTTAATCTAGGCCAGACATAGAGGAAAAGATTGGTTTTTGTTCTGGTGCATTTGTTTTACAGTGCTCTGGAGCAAGCTCAGTGCATGCCCTCTTCTTTCAAAGCTATGTGAGTGGCAGATGAAACACTGTGGAAGATGACAGACTTTAATGAAAGAAGCTTACATAGGTAGTCAGCCAACCAAAGCTTTTGAGTTACATACAGTCCATTGATGCATATAAAACATTTAATTTAGCTAAGTAGATCTTAAAGATCTAGTTAAGACTGGGCTGGGAGACATAGACCTCAAGTATCCATGACAGGTATGTAGCTGAAGGGAATTTCAAAAAAAATTAAAACAGAGTCATTATAACTCCTAGTTGTGAGTGATTCCCATATGCAGAATGCATGCCCATCACATAGTACCTCAGTCAAGTCCTTTAAAGACAAGATGGGATGGGATGAACTGTTCACTGCCCAATGTGCTGAGATTACCAGAGTGAGGAATGGCATGACCTGTGTGTGAATGTTTCTGTGGTGAAGCTGTGCCCTGTGGCTTCACTGCTGCTGCATTTTGCTTGAGCATGTTGAGACCTGTCCAGTCCATGCCACGCACAACCATTTTATCTTTGTTCTCAGACACATCCTTTGTAGCTTTGCCAGAGATTTTCCCCATGTAGAAAAGCTATGGGTATGTGCATGGAGCTACTGAAATGTTTCATTAGTGTGGAACAAAGTAGGAAGCTGACGAGCTCATGAAATTGTTGAATAATTTAAGTTGGATGTGACCTCTGCTGGACACAAGTCCATCCTCTTTCTTTAAGCCAGGCTGGCCTCTGATCAAGGCAAAGTTGATCAGGTCCTTGTCCTACTGGATTTTCAAAATCTTGAAGGATGTAGATTCCACAACTTAGCTGGGCAACCTGTTCCACCATGCTCCAAGTCTTCTTTCTGTGTTTGTGTGTGTATGCAGAGAATGGGGATAGCAGGAAGAGCAGGGAGTACACACAGAGGTGTGTGTGTGTGCTTGTTCATGTACAGAGCTGTGTTCCCAAATTCTGTTTCTTGTTTGGCAGGTGAAAAGAGCACACTGCCACTGGGAACCAGGGCAATAGCTGGATGACTTTTAAAAAATCTTCACATGAAGCAGAATTGCATGTTGTGATCAATGAGATAGTTTTTTAGAGAATATGATTTTAGTTTGGGATTAGTCTTGCCATTATGCAAGGATTCACTGTTTTTAAATAACTGGAAAAATTAGTATCTTGAATCTCTTTCACATTTAGATCTATTGTCAGTTTATTAAATTCAGATTTATTGCTAGCTTTCCTAGCCAAAAAATAGCTGTTAGCACACTATAACAGAGCATAAATTTGAGTTCACTGAATCAAAGACATTATTAAAGAAAAAAATTACTTAATGACCTGTCTGATCTAATAAATCCTGCCATTCGCATAAAACAAAATGACAAGAATTTATGTCCACTAGATGTGTAAAACAAAGGCAGTCATAGTGGTTGGGTTTTGAAATGGTTTCTTCAGCCAACTGGTCTTTACTGTAGAATCTTTTAGGTAAAAATAAGGTGAGGATAGAAATGGCAGACTCAGCTGCTATTGAGATGATAGAGACATCTTCTTCAGTAACATTAAAATCAAAGTAGCCAGATGGTTTGAGACTTCTGAGGTTGTCTGTGGGCCACCGTGCTTCATGCCTGGCAGAATCCTGTAGACAAAAGACCTGCTTTTAAACTGCAGGCTTACAGTGTGAAAGGGAACTAATCGTAATCCCATTCAGGAAGTCCTGTTCAAGAGTTTGACATGAACTTGCTGACCACCAGCACTAACTGCTGGTAAATCTGTAAAGTAACTTTTCTTTTATTTACCCATGAATAATATCTGAGTGAAAACGTCTGAGTCTAGCCTGCCCACCACTTGCCTTGCAGCTGCTCCCTCTAACTACTGCAGTGGCCTTCATTTGTGGAAATAGAAACCGCCTTAATGACAGCCTCTTCAAAGCCTGGCTGAAATTTGCCTTATGCTGTTCTCTGACCTTCAGTGAGCCAGCGAAGAGCACGGGGTTGTTAGTTCCCTCCTGTCCTTGGTGAGCTGCCACTTGCATGGCACACAGGTTCATGTGCACTTTTCTGTAATGAAGTAAAAATAAGAGAATGCTTTTGCATCTGCCATGTGCTTTTGCATTTACCAAGCACCTACCATTCATTGTCAAGTCAAATAATTAGCTTTGTACTTTCACCATTAGGCTTGAGTATACAAACATATGATTCAAATTTCTTTAAATATGTGTGTATATACAGATATATATGCCTATTACATTGTACATAAGCAAAAAAGTAATTCTGAAGACCAGTTTCTATTTAGTTGCAAAGCTTACACATGCCTAGGAAAATTCATACACCCATGGGCCATGCCTAAACTTTGGAGTCAGGCATGTATTTGTTCAGACTCAGACATCAGTCTTGTAACAGATGCCATAGAGAATCAAGTGAGTCTCTTCTGTTCTCCTGGAACAGCATTGCCCCAGGGCCATCCTTGAAGGCATCAGTAGAGACCCAAGTTTCTTTGTTTGATTCAAAGCATATCAGCATAGTTTCATTGATTGAAATGTACTTTGGTTCCATTCATTCCCACTTAAGTAGTGCTCCCTCATGGCGAGGCCTTGTAACTATGGCTCAAGCATCACTGTTTCTGCTGTCACATCTGGGCTGAATTTTCCCAGGAGCATAAACACTCCAGGATGGGTTTCCTAGCACAGCTTCAAAGTGGGCATTCCCATGACAGCATTTCAAAGCACTTTCCTTTTTTTTTTTTTCCCCCTAAATTCTGAAACTTCTGTGAGCAGCATGGTAATTCAAAAGCATACAATGTGCAGTCCTCAATTACTTCATCAAACTAGACCCATGGAGCTTTAGCACCCTTCCCATTTATTCCACGCTTTACAGCCTTCAAGAAGACTAATTCATCATAATCTCTCCTCAGGACTTCTCTGTGTGTGTGTCTGTGTCTGTGCGGGTGCCTGTGTGTATGTGTAGGAGTGATGTGCCTGGAATAGGGGGTAATGGCAAATCGAAGAGAGGGGATCTACTCAGAGGGAAAATGAGAGAGGAAGTGAAACAGTTTTGTGAGGAATGCAGGAGGCAATAGTGAGCTCATCAAGACTGGGAAGAAAGAGGAAGCAAGTGGATGACTTTGGTTCGGGGAGATAGTGCAGAAACATCTCCACTTTCCTCAAGAGTGCAGACTTTTTGTCTGGATGATTCCTTGCAATAGCTTTATTGCTTCTAAGGCAGGGCATCCCCCCTTTGCCCCGTTTACTTCCCTGTATACAATGCTGTAGGACAGTTGGGAGCAGAGGAATTTTCCACGAATAAGAAAAAAGCCCAGATGGCCTGGCAATGTTGAATTCCCTTGCCTCAGGGGCTGCATTGCTGTGTCTTTTCTGGTGATAATATGTCAAAATGCAAATATAGTTGGATTTCAGGCCCCCATGTGGAGCTTTTGCTTAGGAAATGTAGCTGATGCTCACATCATACTTTCATGTATTTATTTTTGTTGGTAAGTTTGAACATATTTTCCTCAGCCTGTGGTTCTCTCCCTGCTGGTAGTACACATGTAGTGAATAATTCATTCCTGAGAATATAATTTCACTTCCTTAGTCCTGATGTTTTTCTTCTACATATCCAGATGTGCTGCTCTATTAGTTAAGTTCTTCTAACGTTAACATTAATGATAACTGGATTTGCCACTGATGGCAGCTTCATTTGCCTGTTTCAGCTCGAGGTTCTATCAGTGGACATCTGTGTGCCTTGAAAGCATGTCCCACAGGCAGAGATGTGATTTTAGGGTTATACTAGCTCTGTCTATTGGCAATTGTGCAACAGCAGACTGTGGGGAAAGAGACCAGTTAGTCTTCTGTTGCTTTCTCATTTAAGGTTAAGATATGGCCAGCTATAGAACTGAGAGAAAACTCATTCAGGTCAGTGTTGTCTTTTCCCAGTTAGTTCCAGCATATCTTCCCGTATTTGAATGAGAGGGGGCATATCTAAAGCTGTGATACATAGGAGGGCAGGGTAAGCAAATACATTTTAGGAACTAACAGCTGTGAATTTTCAGTTGGTGGAAGTGAACATGAGTATCTAAGTTTGAGAAGGCATAGCCCAGCATCCAGTTCCTTTAGGTCTCTCCAGCCCTTTGCTGGAGCATCCATAAATTTTCACAGCACCTTGTCACTGGACTTGGGCTCCATCAAGCAGGGTGCCAGCCATAGATGATTTCTAGACTCACCATGTCAGCAGCACCAGATGGGGAAATTGACAAAAGAAGAGATCTTCCATGCAGGGAGTCTGTCAGGCAGATCTAGAAAGGAAGGGAATGCTGCCCCTGAGGGCCAGAAGATCAGATTGTTTTCCCCCACCATGGAGGCTTGTCTGGCTGGGCTTAGGGACAAATTAGGGAAAATGCATCTCTTCCTTTGGCAATCTTGAAGAAAGAACTCCCAGACAGCTCTGGCCCTCTTGGACCAATCATGAGTTGTTGTTCTCCTGTTACAAGAAAAAATGCTCTCACAAATTAGACAGTCCCCCCCAAGCCACATTAATTTCCTGAATTTGTTCTAAAAGTTAAATGTGCTGCAGGATTTCCAGGTCACACATATATTTAGTAATGTATAGATGTATACTAAAAATATATTGTTAAAGCTTGATTTTTTTTGTGCATGTAAGGTTGCTGTTTCTGAGAGAGAAGGCATATGGGATATAAGGGACATATTGTACATGAAACATGAGTAAATAAAGAGTTTTAAGACTTGCCACAAGGCTGATCCATACTCATGGGGTGATCTTTAACTTTTAATGAAAATAAAAGCTCTTGTCCAGAATTATCTAGTCCTCTAGTTAACAAAAACCACGGGAAATGAAAGGAGAAATGTAATGTTTCAACAAGAGTGCACACAAGCTTTGTGGGTAGCAGTCTGCTCTGACCCTGGGAGAAAGTGTCTGGTGGATGCAGAGTACAATAAACATATGTAGAAACGTGTAAGTACTGACAAAGTCACAGCTGCAGCCCCTACACTCACCCTCACTCTTTGTGTGTCTCAGTGAATTGAGGTGTTGTCTGAAGAAACGTGCTAGAAAATAGACTGTCACAAGAAAGATACATGAAAAATTGAAAACGTGATCAGGTTTTACAGGCTTGTACCAGTATACCAGCCACTCAGTCTATCTAAAGATTCTTGCTTGCTTTAAAAAAAGAACCTCTATTAAGACATCTGACTTCTCAGATGGCCCATGCAAAATATTCAACAGAGAGTAGGGCTTTGCCTTTCGAATCTGGCTTACACACTCAGCTTATGACATGCTTGAAGACACCCTGTACATCACATAATTCATTTGATATGGTTCCATTTAGACTGTCTCACACCCAGAGACACACAGTTGATCAGGTGCTGAATATGCATTATACCAAGAGGAACTGCAGACATGTCACACATCTAGACAGCCTCCAAAGAATAAGTGATGAAAATTGCATGCAAGGTCAGATGGGGGAGCAGTTGGATCACGGGCAGCAATTAGAACATCAAGAGAGGAAACAAAACATTCTTGTTGCAGGTCTCCTGTGTGGTTGCAGTTGATCTGTGAAATTCAGGTCACTAGCCAGGTTTGTGTTGCTACATTAAACAGCATTACAGGAGAAACAACATTGTACTGCACAAGGCTTAAAAATTAAGTTTGTTGCAATACAAAATGACTATGAGAGCCAAAAATGAAGAAAAGGGACATGTAACCTTTTGAAATAAATATACGCTCTTCATTTCTAAATTAAAAGCAAAACCAGCTGGGAGGAGAGTTTAAATTTGCTTTGCCCCCTCTTTCTGGGAGAAATTATGACAGTTGATTGGGGGGGGCCAAAACCTGGGCCAGAAATGATCACAGTTAAACCGAGAAGCCTATGCTGAGCCAGAGTGTATCCAATGGCAATCGAGCAGTAGTAAAGGAATTTAAAAGAAAAACTTCCAAAAAGAAAAGAGAAGCCAGCTGTGTCCACTGAGCATGGCATTGAGGGAGAAAGGCTGTGAAATTGGAAGACTCAAAAGATGGTGTAGCAGTGTGTGCAGGGCTGGGTTTCTGAGGGGACCTGACGGCAGGATGCTGCCCTCACAGCAGGAAGGGAGGACAGGAGTGCGGGCTCTGTCCGCTCAGCGCAGTTGAGTGGGATCACAAATAATAGATTATAGACATCTGCCTGTTTGATGTGGGTGTGAAATTCTAAATTAGCTAACAAAATGGTGCTTTGTATTAATAACATGCATGCAATTTAGTCTATAATTTCCCTGAGAGAATGGCAAAGTTAAATAATTAATCATGCCTCAAAACAGGATTATTATAGGGATTAAGAGGAAGAAATATAGCTGCTAAAATTAAAAAAGGAATGTAGAAACAATGCCTCCAAACCATGGCTGTTGCACATAGCATTTTACATGTTAGTTAAACTAGAAACAGCTGAAAATGAGTAATCTTGGATGCATCTATTAACCTCCCTCTTTAGTGAGGAGACTGATCTCTAAAACATTGCACAAAGATCAACTGATGCTGTTGTTAATCACTCCAAAAGTGTCTGTGTCTGGGAAGTTTAGAGCATCTTCTCCTAGGGAGAAGGATGGACTTTCACATGTTTTTCTTAGCAATGCACCAGATCAGACTCAATTTTTTTGCATTGATTTGAGTGGATCTCCTGATCATTTTTGTTTCCTCTGAATAAATGTGCATATTTCCTTTGTGTTAATTTAACCCCTCTGATCTGTGCTATTTACTTGACTATTTACTTCATGTTTTTCTTTCAGCATTATCTCATGTATCACTTGTTTTTCAACTGACATGGTGTTTTTTTCGTATTTCAGTGAATCTGAAAATAGTTTTTAAAATTTCCCAAATGGGCAGAAACCAAACAAGATAAATGTAAATCCAAGATGAATCAAAGCCAGTTACAGAACAGGTAGATTTGAAAACCATAGTGCTCAGGTTATCCAGTCAATGTGCATACTTCCCTGTTCTGGCCACTTTGTCTTTACTTCTTAGCTCTGTTTACTTCATAATGACAGATAAATATTCCCTGGTGTCTTGTACTTCCTACAGAGTGGATCATCCATTCAGTGCATGTAATTCACCTCCACTGTTGCAAAGAACAGCAGCAGAACAAATTTAATTTGCGGTATATCTCTCTAAAAGGGAAGTATTTTTAAAGGAGAACAAAAGGGGAGACACTGGATTTAGTGAAGGCATGTACCAATTAACCCATGGAAGTCTCTTTTGCTCACATTCAGAAATCACACCGTAGGTGCTTACAGTTGCTTGAGCAGCTGCATGCACAAATTCCTCAGCAACGACTGAAGTCAGTGAAAGTTTTTGCCATTGATTTCAATGTAGCCAAGATCCTGTGCTATGTTTCCCAGGGCTTTTCTCTCCTCCCAGATGTAAATCTCTAGCATTTACATTTGCAAAAACAGTTTTATACAGGGAGCAGAGTGTCAATAATGTCGGTTCTGACTTTTAGATAATAGAATGTTTCCAAGAGAAGAATGTATTTGACTCAGAGCAATGTTAATTCTGAACATACTCATATGAACATAAATATTGCAGGTATTTGTCATGAAGACCAATAGTTATTTTTCCAAATTGATCTGTGTGGCCCAAAACTCAGGAAGAAGAAAGGATCTGCCTGGTACATTGCTGTCTCATTAGTCATACTCATGCCCAGTTCTGTTTTGAGCATGTTCCCCATCTCCTGAGACCTGCACTGTGTAGTGGGAGCTCACACATGTGGCAGACGTGTGCTGTGTGCAAGGGCTCTAGTGGCAGCCAGTTTTGCTCCCAGCCATGTCTCAGATACCAAAAAAGAGCAGAGTCTTTTACCTACCTTGTGACAAGCCAGCATCGGTGAATAGGATAGTGCAGTCTCATGTGTAGGTCCGTATACCTAGAGTGTGTGCCTGGAAATGTTTTCCCCAAAGAGAATGTTTGTTTTACAAATCAGAAAAGTGTAAGGGAAGAACTCACTCTGACCACCTAAAATTGCACTTTAGTGTATGCTAGTGATCTCAGCCTCCTCTTTAATTAATGCAGAGAAACAGGAGACAATTCTGCAGCTCGCTTTCTAACAGCTGAGAAGAGGCAACCCCTGGAAGTACCTGGTTTTCAGTATGGACTCCAACAAATGAATATTTGACTTCAAGATCTGAGTGGGCCAAGTAATTTTAATTTCTGTTACTGCACATATTTCAACTACTTTGCAAGATTGTTCCAGATAGCTCTTAATATTCTTTGACAGGTCAGAACACGTCCTCTTTAATTATTAATCATATAAGCAAGAAAGGTTTTCCACAAGATAGCATCTTTAGGAAAAAAGAAGTTTTCGCTTTGGTTGTGAACCATGACAGGCCAATATCACAGAGGTGTTATGTCTTAGATCACCTAGTTTGGTTTACAATAATTAAGTCAATATCATATATTATGACTAAATTTCTCCATCATAATATGACCAAGTTGAGTTAAAACCCTGAATTATTCATTTAATTATCCTGGTCCATAAAGACCTGGCGTTGGTATTAGATACATTCACCTCAGGAAACTTGTATTAATAAAATCAGTTGAAACTAGCAGGAACAGGTCATTGCTTCATATGTAAAACAAATCAGCTCTGTGGAGTTGTAGCAATGTACAAGAATACATGATAGTTACATTTTCTTTCCAATATTTTGTTGCAATATATTTAGGCACTTCTATTAGAATTTAGTTTTTAAATTACTTAAACTATTATTCCTGATTTCCGTGATTTCCCACCAGTGATATTTTCTGGTCAAGTGTCCACATTTCTACCTCCAGTCCACAAGACCATAGTGTATTTTTCCCCTCAAACAAATTGTGTATAGTTTCTGGAAAAATCAGCCTTCTTATCAATCCTGTTTGTAATATGGACATATCTGAAGGTCACAATATTCAACAGAAAAGCTGCAATTGATCGGTGACTGTCACAGGTAAGTTCAAAGGGGAGAACTACTACATACTACATAGAAGAGAGACATGCAGAAAATTATGCCCCTTGACACTGATTGATTAAAAACAAATCCCAAAAAGCTCTAATGTAATTCAATCTTCTATTTCTGAATGGCTGGTAGCAACACTTTCTTAGTTATTCACACACTGAGCATGATGCCATAAACCAGATCAAAAAGTGTGTTTGTAACAAGATCTTAAAACCGACCTGTGAAATCAAGGGAAGAATTGTTTGTTCATTTTATCCTTTTTTGGCAGGAATCACCTGTTTCATTAGTGTATGAACACATATTCAGCCTTTCCATGACCAGGTTCTTTGTTCGAGGTAAAGCCAGTCTGATTATTGCTGCAATCATTTCTTGCTGCACAGTTCCAACTGTTTGCCACAGAGAGACATGGTGTGGGCAGATTCAGCTTGCAGATTTAGACTTTAAAATTTAATTCAGCTTTGCAGCTGTTCAGCTGACCAAATGTAGCAACTGAGTTTTAGGTGTGTTTGAATAACCCTTAAGTTTCCAGTGACTGCAGTGGTATCTTGGACAGATGTGAAAACCTAAGTTTAGATGTCTTAATGTAGATCCAGATTTCTCATTGAATACTGGACAGAGTGTTGTATGAAGGAAAACATCCTGCATGCTATTTGCTTCTTCAGTTCAAGGTCCAGTGCATGCACTGTCTCAAAGGACTAGTTCTCAGCAACCACAGAGTACTTCTGAGCAGCTGCTGGTTTTACACCTAGCTCCTGTCTTTCCATGTGGGTATGGATGGAAGATGGAAACTATCTTTGGGTTTCCACAAATACTTGTGATAACAGAAGACGTTACCAGTTTCCTCACACCTGACAGAACCAACGTTTCAGCTGTATCACTTTGTTTATTTTTTTATTTCCCAGATTCATTAAGTTCACTCTGTAGTTGCAAGTGGGCAGGAATTTTCCCATGCCAGGCTGGAAAGGGCTGTACTGCATAGCAGGTATGACCACAGTGTTCCTCTAAGACTAGAGATTTTGTGTCTTTGGACAGAGCCTGGAGTAGCCATTACTTGATAAAAAGAAAGGGAGATGTAGACAGGGTTCTTTTCCAAAAGACCAGGAGGAAATAGCTATTGTTATAGATGCTGCTCTTGGTTCCTCAATAAACTAAGCATGCTTTTTGGAGGACGCCCTTGTTGATATTTGGTCTATCCTCTTTGCTGTCAATAGAGACTCTGAATTATCATTTATTTTTGTGGAAGCTTTGCTGTCAGATTAAGTCTTTCAAAGGGCTTTTCAGTCTTGTGCAAGAAATTAAATTCCAGCACTTTCTTTCCTTCCCAGCTCTGCTCTGAAAGTTGGATTTCACAGTAACTCTGGGGAACTGCATCTGTGGAGCAGGACTCTTTCAAAGGCTTTATTTTTCTGACTCATATTCTGTATAACCTTCTTATCCCTCACAAGGTTTGGCAGAAATGCACATTTTGAATCCCAGCCCATCATTCCAGAGAGATGGATAGCCCAGAAGAGCAATTCCCAAAGTTAACGTGCTAATGCGACTGCTGTCAGCACTCAGATTTTCTTGTAAGGTTGCTGGCATTGATCTCACCAGCTTTTTAATTACTGGTCAGTAAGGAACAAGTTTTGACCACCAGCCAGTCCTGGACCATGGCTTAATGTCAGTGGGTTAGTGCAATACACCCTGTACAACTACAGTAGTGGTAGAAGTGGGCTCAGGAAAAAAAACGCAAACAAATAGCATAGCGTCGTGGAAGAAATTCCAAACCCTGAAGCACCTTAGATGGTGGTGTAAAAGTAAATAACGGAATGAGAAATGCTGGATCTGTGTGAAACTGAACCAGAAAATGTCTTTCAAAACTTGCTGAAGGGAGCAGTCAAACAATAATGGGGAAACGTGGGTGGATGGAAAAGGCTTCCCATGTCTCTTTTGTATGTTTCTCTATCAAAATGACAAAGGACCAATTGTCTCCAAGGAATAGTAGTTGCAAGCTTGGAATGCATTGAAAAATGATCAGTAATACTGGGATTGGTACATTTGTAAAATGTGGTGTTTGTGCTTTAATTCCAGTCTGTTTCCTTATGCTGAAAGTAGCATTCAACTTTAAATGCTTCGTTTGGTTTGTTTCATCACTGTGTCAAACCAGGGATAAGTAACATGTTCTTAGAGGCTGAGTTCTACAAAGTGAACATCATTTCCTGCATTTGCAGGTGTCCTTATTAATCTCATTGTACACCTTAATGGAATTTTGCCATCTAATCTAAGTGAATCAAGCTGTAAACTACAGTATCTTAGAAGATGAAAATGTCTGTTCACATTTCATTTGAAATTACATGACAGGACACCTTTTTGCAGTTTTTATTTACCTTTTCCAGATCCTAATGTGGCCAATTATTCTAAAAGGTGCATGAATCTACCTTGTGTGTTTTACAAAACTTATCCTTACTTTACAAGGCAATTTTCATTGCCGCACCTGCCTATGGCATGCAGTTAAACATGCATACCAAGTCGTGGAATCCAAGGATCATCCTCTCCAAAGAACGGAAAATCTGGCACTTGATCAGGTTAAGGCATTAGTCCAGTTTTAACCAAATTGCACCAAATACTGTGTGCCTGCCATGGTGTTCCCCTGCCTTCTGTGCTGGAAGGGTCTGGCCATGTGTAGAGAGGTTGGTGGTCAGTGCACTTGTCCAACCATGGTAGTCAAGTATGAGAGAGGCTGCATGGTGTGGGATGGATTCTGGAGAGCCAAGAGGAGCTAAGAGCTGGCTGAGGGTCAGGCATTGGAAGAGACCGTAGGTCTGGACCTGCTGCCAGAGAGACCTGTTTGCTTATGTGTGTGTGTCTGTGCGTGGGGTACGAGGGAAGCAGGGGGATCCAGGGGCCAGCTATTGGATAGTCCGAGTGTGCAAGGGGAATCTGTAGTGAGTGTATATGTGTGTGTATAGGTATCTGTCAGAGAGGGGTTGAGTACCATCAGGTGGAGGAGGACTGTGGCCGTCAGGCACTTGTACATGCAGATGCCAGCAGCTGAGGTGACCAGGGACCTAAGTGCCAGCTACTGGATAGACTGAGTATCTAAAGAGGTATCTCTATTGCATATATCTGTGCGTATGCATATGAATGTGGCACTGAAGGACATGGTTTAGTGGTGGATTTGGCAGTGCTGAGTCAATGGTTGGACTGGACAATCTAAGAGGTGTCTTCCAACTTAAATGATTCCATAATTCTATGATTTTGTGTATGTGTCTGTGTGTGCACCTTGGGAATACATACTCAACCTTACTACTGGGAGGACCTGGAGACGCAGAGCTACAGCAGTCTCCCCTCTATTGGGCTATTAGATTTTGGGTAACCCCTATCAACAGAGTTGGTCCTGTTCATCTTAAACAAGTGAGTTTGCCCAGTCTTTTTCTTTTTTTTGTGCTTGCCATCTCTGCTTGCATGCTGTAGAAGTTTTGCTGAAAGCCGTCAAATATGGAATTTCAGCTCAGAATCACTTCCAGAAGAGGAGAAAGAAATTATTTGGGACCCTCAGAGCCATGGGCTTCTTGCCTATCTTCTTATGGCAAAGGAAGTGGATCAGAAGCCTGTGCTGAAGTGAAACAAAAACTTAAATTTTAACGCTACCCATCCTGGGCTGAAAGCATTGGGAAGTTAGGGTTAAAGACTCTCTGTGATTGCCCACAGGGAGCTAAGAGTCATGTTCAGGTGACAGTCAGGATCTGCTCTGCAGTGAAGATACTTCGAAAATTTGGGGTTTTTTTGTCCTAAAAGCTCCTCAAAATCCATAAGTTGCTGTCATTTCAAGTATATTGATCCAGTGCTGACATGTGTTGTTTACAGAGATTGGAGCAGTCACTGACACTAGCAAAGACAGATCCATACTACTGCCTCAGCCAGTCCTGTGTGTAACATGTCAGCTGGCACGTGTTATGGCCATGTTGTAAAAACTCACCCTCTTTCCCAGGGCTGACGCTCCTTTGTTGAACAAGACAGTAATATCTTCCCAGGGACCCTGTTCCTTGGGATTATACAAGGCTTCAGCAGGCACAAACAAATACAAGTGTTGTTACCTTCAGTCTTCATTTTCACGGCTCTGTCTCATGATGTTTAGCATTTTCTCTGAGCTGTTTTACTAGTACCAGTCAAAAGAAAGATCACCATAGCTGATTAGACCCTTGTGTAGGTAGTCCAGCATCCTTGAGCAAGGGTTTGATTTTAAATTCTGAGGCAAAGTAGGCAGTGTTTCCAGTATGGATTACTCTGTCAACCAGAAAACATCTTTTTTCTTGAAAGTCACCAATGACTGGCTTACACTGTGAAGTATAACAGGTGGCTGTGCTAGATTTGGATAGATGCATGTAGATGCATTACACCTATTTAATATTTAACCTAAGTTTGGTTAACATGTACACTAATTTGTGAATGGAAATCAGACAAGGATTTTGGAAACCAGCCTGGTTTTACCCACGTAATAGCTAGCCAAATGGCCAGCAATAGAGTTTTCAGAGATCTTTGTCCAAGGAGCAAAATGCTTACAGTGGAACTAAACTTACTGAAATAATTCTTATTATTAGCCACACGTCCTTTTTTGTTTCACACTCAGTACCAAGAGCAGACCGAAAGAAACCTGTCTCACTCAGGTCGCTCCACTTGTCTTTTCACAACAAAGCACCTATGCCCATTTTTCAAATATCCAACAGTTTTCTCCTTCTCTTCATGGAAACAATTCCTTCCTCCCCTAGAAAAACCTATCAAAACCCTCCCACCCCCAAAAAAGAAAGCTAGAACTAAATGATCAATAAAATACGCACATAAATGTGTGGCTTATTACATTTTATGCTTCATCCTGAAACCATTATAAAAGTTCTTACAACATTTTGGCAGTAATTTCTAAAAAGCTGCTCTGTATTGGAGAGGGAGCATATGCACCATGTGATATGACATCTGCCGCAGTAAGTAAGCTTTTAATTGAATATTTGAGGAAATAAACATGTAAAACCCATGTAACTTGATGTCAAATAAGTTATTGTTGCCTCAAGGCTTTCTTGATTTTTTCCATTTTTATTTTTGGCAGGGAAGTTTGAAATATTGTACATATTGGAGACAGGAGAACTTCACATACAATCGTCCATCAGGACAGAAAACATAACGTTGCATTATTGTTGCTACAGCAGCCCCTCCCAAATCTTGGCAGTTATCAAAGTGGCATTTGGGATCTGAGATTAACAATGTCTCTGCTCACATCTAAATATATATATTGAGTGCACAGAGGAAGAAAGGGAATTGACACACATTCAATTGACTGTTGTACCAGTACTAACTAGAAACATCTTTCCTACATTAACTCTGTTTCTTTTTCCTCCTGTAACCTTTCACAACAAGCAGTGTGCTTTCTCTCTCCCTCTCTTTTACACATACAGGTGTGCAGCTCAGAAGGGAGCAGTGTCAATCCATCCCTCCCTAACCTCACCATCTTTCATTGCCTCTCCTATTTGTTTTCCCCTGTGCTGCACACTGGCTTCAGGTGGAGCATGTGAACAGGGTCAAAGACCAGCTCCTCAGCAGGGAACACATCCCTCTGGAAAGACCATCCTAGGTCACTTTTCAACTTTTCCATTTGCCTGCAGTAGTCAGGTTTTTTTTATGTGCTGGGTGAGACGCCTGTCACTGCAACATACTTCAATCCTGTGGTAGGATAATAGATCTAGGTTTTTCTCAGCCATCTGGTGGTGCTGAAGATCTCACTGTCTCGTTTGAGTAGCCTGTGCTGGTGGCACCTGAGGGTCTCCGTGGGCAGTGTGCTCCACACTGTGAGTTCTCTTGACAGGATCAAGCTTTCTCTTTGATCCTTCTGCAACTCACAATGATGTCAAAAGTGATGGTCTGTGCAGCTTCTTACAGGGTGATTCCCTGCATCATCACTGCATTTATATCTGCATGGCAAATCTGCACAAGCCCATTTGAATTAATTTAGTGGGTAAGATTTTGAGAGACCCAAGTGCTTTACTAAAAAATCCCCAGGCTCTTGATATTTTAAGCCTGCTTCTCACTTCATGTGTGTTATCTTATTCTGTTGTAATTCGCTTGGGCCAGGTCTGCTTACTTAAGAGTACCATAAACTTTGATTTCCACAAGCTCAGATGCATCAGGAGTGAAAGCCTGGACCAGGGGAGTTCCTCTTCACATTAATTATGCCCTTCTGCCATAGAATTTCCTCACCTATATTTAGCATGGATTTATCTTTTACAAGTCAATAACACTTACTGATCATGAACCTAGCATCTCCTACCTGTTTAAGAGTCATCACAAGTAGATACTCCATTTTTTCACTGAGCTGTGAAATAAGAGTGGCACTACCAGGCACTCACAGAAAATCAGACTGTGATGGCTCAGTAATAACAAAAGAAGGGACTCATTGCAGACAAGATGTGTCAAGCAGTTAGATCAAGGCAAGGTGAGACACTGGTTATCTGGAGCAAGGTCTTAGTCCTGCAGCAGGATCTCAGCATGCTCACAACATGCAGAATCTCCCTGCAGAAGAAAACATAGGGGATCTGTCAGAGCTTCAAGGAGCCTTAACAAGACGAGTGACTCCAGTTTGAAAATGAGAAACCTACGCACTATGGTTCCCTCTGTAGTATGTAATTGGTTATGAAATTCCATCTGTTTTGCTTCACTTTGTATTTTCAACTTGGCTGATAAGCTTGTAGCAGGGTCACATGCGTGTTCTGGAAAAGCAATTAGGTCTAGAGGATTTGGTAAGTGGGTAGGTGGAAAATGGGATGATTACGATGGAGAATGGGTATTTTTAGAATCATAGAACTTTTAGGGGTGGAAGGGACCTTAAAGATCATCTAGTTCCACCCCCCCTGCCATGATCAGGCCTTTTTCTAGGAAAAGGCCATTAGTAGGCTGCTAAGAGGTTCTGTGCTGAGACAGACACCTGAGGTAAGGGATTTAGATACAAATACTGATTTTGGGACAAATGAATGGCAGCCTATGCACTCACCATGCCCACTGTTTCAGGTCCCTGTCTAATTATTTAGGCAGCATCACTATGGCTAAAATGGATTGTAGATTGGGTGGGGTTTTTGTTTCTTTACAGCAAACTGTGGTCTGAAGTGTCAGCATGTGATGCTGGCTAGTACCACCACCTGAAGAGGCTGAAGAAATCAGGGAAGTGGTACTAGAGAAAGGGGGAGGAGGGAGGAAGGGAGAAAGGGAGGAAGGGAGGGAGAAAGGAAGGGAGGAAGGCAGGAAGGCAGGCAGGAAGAAAGGCAGGCAGGAAGAAAGGCAGGCAGGGAGGAAGGCAGGCAGGCAAGAAGGCAGGCAGGGAGGGAGGAAGGCAGGCAGGGAGGGAGGAAGGCAGGAAGGCAGG
>VZTJ01004275.1:130707-180563 GCA_013397795.1 Orthonyx spaldingii
AGGGAGGACATGTATTTCCCTTGTGCTTCTGTTGAGCTAGGAACTCAGAGCTAATGTGTAGGTGGAAATTGTATGAGGAAGGACACAATGAACTCAGCCTTCCTGTGGTTCATCTGGGTTCTTATGTGAAATGGGATTGACAACACTGTCAGAAATGTTGTGCTTGGAAAGGTGTGCCTTTGGCAGTCTGGTAGGTTGCTGCAATACAGATATCAAATTACCAGAGGCACCAGAGGGTGAACCAAAAAACATATTGTCACAAGACTTAGGGCCACTCCTGAGCTGGGTTACTGGAGGGAAGAGCAGTTTTTCTGATAGAAAAGCCTGGAAACGAATGATAAACGTCTGTACTGGAAATCATGGTGAGACTTTAAATGGTAGACTACTCAATTCAGAAGGAATTCTAAGTAAAGAACAGAAGGTGCAAAATTTTCCTCAATTTTATCATTAGCAAACCAGAAGTTTTGAATTTGAATTATTTTGATTTTATGACAGTTTTGTTTGCCTTTCTTCTGGGAGACCAGGGTTGAAGATGGCTATGTTGGATCTTTGAGGACCACCCTATCTGCTGTATCAGTCAAGGACTTGACAAACATTTCAAATGCAGGGAAAAAAGTGGTCTCAAATATGCTGTTGCATTGTTTAGGGAAGTGTATACTTTGCCAGGTTTATTTGGACCCTCACATCTGTTTATTGAGCCCTACTTCAAAGCAATCTATTTCTTTGCAGGACAAAGCAGGACACAGTTGGCACTGTCTAAATGTATTGTCTACTGCAGAGGAGAGAGAAGACATTAGAGTGTTAGTTTGTCATTAAGGGAAACACTCAAATTATTTTCTTTAGAAGCAAATACAGATGACGTAGCAGAAGCTGCAAATGTCCTAACCACAAAATAAATAACACAGGCATCTACAGCACTGATAAGATCAAATAGCCTCTCTCTCAAACACACACGTTTTCTTGCATTATACAAGAGTTAATATGCACTTGAACATCCTTGTATGCCCTCTGTAGCATGCTGTGGAAGGTTACAGAAGCCTCTGTGTGGCATAAGCAGACAAACAATAGCCTTATCCCTCTTTATTTTCAGGGGCAGTGTGAAAAAAATCTCCTTGTCTGACCCAGTTAGTTATTTGTCTTTCCAAAAATATTTTCCATATGGAGATCTCCAAGTCTGAGTGCCATCTGTGAGGACTTCTTGGGTTTCTTTTACAGAGAAGTCTCTGGAGAAAGCCCGAGTGCAAGACTGGGCTAGGCTGACAAGATTTTTTCAGTGAGAAGCAAGGGCTCTTATGTACAGTGGGTCCTACTTCCCTGTCATTTGACTGACACTAACAAGTCCTAGTGAAGGCACTTTGTTGTTGTTGCAGCATGGCTGTGCCTTTTCTGTTCTGTCACTCTGTCCATGGTGGAAGGCTTGGAGATGCAGAAATGCTGACACCCGCCCTCCTCAGTCAAAGTGGCCCAGCCTCCAAGTTCTCCCAGCATTCTTTCCTCTATCTAAGTAAGTGAATTGGTCTCTTCTAATGGTTCAGGTGCTGTCCCTGAAACATGACAGCTCTGCACCTCTCCTGCTGCCAAGTGGTCTCTCATGAGGTGCATTTGCAGCTACAATAAATACTAATGAATTCAGATGGACAGAAAGATCACACTGATGTCAAGTAGAATGAAAGGGACCCCGGAAATTTGCTGGGTTTTTTTCTGTATAATATTGTGGATGCTGGTTTGCACAAATTAAAGCACACTGGGACCACAGAAGAGTAATGATTGCACTTAATGAGGGGCAATTGAAAGGTATGAAGTAGTTCTTCCAAACAAGTTCTAATCGAAGCTGGATCCATACAGACACTGTGCTCAACAAGCTTTCCTATGAATAATGCACCTAATTACCATCTGCTTTTTTCATAACATGGATAAAAATGTGATCACATATAAAATTCTCACTGTGTTTCCTAGGATACAAGGTGATCCTCATTTCAAACCAGCTTGAAAATGGCAAATGAGCAAACTTAATTTTAATACAAACAAGGAAACTTATACATGTGAAATATAATCTGGGCAATTCTGATTTCATGAACAAGTGTCTGATTTTCATACAAAACCTACTGAAGAACTTGATAGTATAGTGCAGAGAGGCACTTCACACCTGTGAAGGATGACAGCGCTTCTCCTAATGGACAGTGTGAGAGCAGTGTGAGAAAGTTTCTAACAAAACAGTAAAACCTACTGAAAGCTGATTTTTCAACAATGTGAGTCAAAAGATGATCATAAATGACTCTCATGATGCAGCTTTTTCTAATTACCGCCATAGCTAGCTAGCTTTTTATGTAGTGGCAAGTGCTCTGCTTAGTGAAAACAGAGAAGGCTAAAATTATACTTCTTTTACTTTCACCAGCCTCACTGTGAAGGGCCTGTATCGCAGAATAAAGCTGCAAGACACTCTGGTCCTTATTCCATGTCAGAATTGTGCCTTGTGTTGGATTAAGGAGGTCAACTGTGATTTTATAATCTGAGCTCCAAATCCCTCCAACATTTGCTGTCAAGCATAGCACACAGTGTCCACAAGAATATTCCCCTTATTTCAGTGATATCTCTCAGATGAATTGAAAAGGAGGATGGAGAAATGAAGATGTTCCCCGGTCACCTCCTCGTGTTCACCAGCATAACAACAATAATTTAGGACATGAGAAACTTTTGAGAGGAAACACGGCTTCTCAGTGTTCATGGTTTGTATGCAGCATTAAAGGTTAACAAGTATCTCAAGACCTGTGTCTTCTCAGTACCTTGTCTGTTAACACCGTAGACTGTGAAGTTGTCCAGTGGGATGGATGGGAGTGGCTTCACACCATATGATCACTCCATTTCATTCCTCTCTATCACTTGAGCCTCACAAACAGCACTAAAAGCAGTTGGCTGACTACTGATAAGCCCTTTTAACTTCAAACATATCCTAGTATGACATTAATCTCAATTACCAAACAAGACATAGTTGGATTAATCTGCTGACTTCCACTCTTTATTAACAGGAGGCCTAGCCAAGCCATTCCCACACTGAAGCTGCAGCTCTGGCCTTGGGGACTTCCAGTGCTGCTTGGGGCAGAGGGGGAGCAATGGGGAAAAAAGAATAAAGTAGTTTCCTTTCCTTTCTAAAAGTGGGGGGGTATCTCTATTTTACAGAGATCAGGAAATGCTCCAAAAGCCACAGCTCCTTTTCTGAGACCAGTTGGTTCTAAGGCATCCATGTGATAACTTCCCATTCCTTCAATTCTCTGCATTCCCTGAGGTGGAGAGGGAAGGAGGAAATGACAACAATGTAGTAGGGCTGATGGGATTGCACAGTCTGCCAAGGAGCTTGTGCATACTGAAGGCAAAAGGCTCATCAAGGAAGGTGTCTGTGTGTATCTCTCAGGGAGGTGTTGCAGATAATGAGGGTCTGGTACCATTCCAGCTCTCCTCCCTCCACATTCTTCGGCCCTGAGGAGTCTGCCCTTCATCGGTCATTCTGGAAGAGGATTGAAAGTTGGGCTAATTCATGATGGTGAGCGTTCACCCTGGCTTCCCAGGACATAGTGGTCCTCTTTGCTCCCCTCTGACCCTCCCTCTGTAAAACCCTGTGAGGCAGGCATGAGATTCATGTGCACACTTCTGTCCTCTTTACAACCACTTCTTTGCCAAGGACTGTGTATTTGTTTTAGTTAAAGAAGCTTGTGACTGAAAACAGCTGCAGACTGAGTGGAAAAATAACACCTAAAAATAGCCCCAGCCTGAGAGCACAATGTGCATTGATTTTACTATGAAGAGTACAAGAGCAGGGAGATGGTGACTAGGCTGGTATGTTCTAATATGCCTCACCCTGCCATATTTAGAGTGCATGTAGTAAGCCAAGCAGCCAAGTCGGTCCATGTAGGTATTTGACTGTTTTGGAAGGGTTCCCGGCAGAGCCACTCCAACTACAACAAATGAGTGTCGTATTTTTATAAGCTGACAGTGAGGAAATCACCCCACAATATTACCATGTTCTGCAGAGAACAGAGAATATGTAACTGCTGAATAAGGAAGACAAATATCTCACTGATCGTTGACACTCAAAGCGTTTTCCTAGAATAAATTGTCAAGAAGATAATATAATTTCCTCCCGTCTGCTCTATGCTGGGATGTCACCTAAAGTACAATCCAGTTCTAGATGCAGGTCATGGACCCAAATGCATTAATTTCTCTTGCATTTTGGCCAACTTCAGCAAGCCAAGCCCATGCAGCAGTTCAGTAGAAGTATCTGTTCAGATTCATTACCACAAACAGCATGGGTGCTGATAGAAAGCAAAATTCCCCAGAGACATCATTTTTATGTTATGTTATGTTTTTATATTACAAATATGTTTTTTAAAAGGCTAACCCAAGTAATGAAACAAACCCTTGTTTTAAAGATGGAAATGCTGTCGGTTCCTGTACTTGTGCTTGATAAGGGCCATAGTTCTGCCTTTAACCCTCTTTTCTCCTTAGGCTTTGAGATGTTACTGGCTTATTAACTGAGCAGTGCAAATCCACGTTGAGAGGCAGAAGAATGCCCTGTTAGTTTTCAAATTGTTTCTGTGTCTACTGCAGGCTTAATAGCACCCTAACTGCTAATAAATGGACCTGCTTCCTAGAGAGTGAGTCAAGAGGGCACCAGTTTCAAAGGATGCGTCTGGGTGAAGAAGTTCAGTTCTGAAAACCTTAGTGCTGTTAGACACCTTTAAAATGATGTACTTGTTACATATTTGTCTGCATACTATGGCCAGATTCTCATATCCTTTTAAACAACTAACTAAACTGCACTTCACAGTACTTACTCAGATTTTTAAAAATTTATTTATGTAGAAGATAAAACTCATTTGGTCTTCATGCAAACAGGAAGCTGAGAGAAGTCCAACACTTTCTCTGTGATTCACAGACTGTCCCTCACCAAAGGGATATTCAGGGTGGTGCTTTTGGAGAAGCACCCCAAACTCCTTTCTGCAATTGGCACAAGAAAGACCTAGCTAAGTTTATGAACATCCAGACTTGTTTCTGACTTGCTCACAAGTAGATTGGAGCAGTTTTCCTGGCGTACTGCCTTCAGAGGAAGCAGTGAGGAGGCATTGCTATCCTTCGAGGTGAATTAATGCCAGTCTTGTTCAGGGGCAGCAGAGGCAGGTGTTGAACTTTTCCAAAGATGGTGTGCTGGTTTGGGCTGAGGTTGTTTTCTTCACAGTGGCTAATATGGTGCTGCATTTTGTATTTGTGCTGAAAACGGGGTTGGTAATATAGAGATGGGCTTTTTATGGCTGAGCAGGTCTTACACAGAGCCAAGGCCTTTTCTGATTTTTGTACTCTCACACTGGCAAGAGGCTGGAGGTGCATGGAAGGTTGGGATGAGACACAGATGGGACAGGCGATCTCAACTGACCAGAGGGATATTCCAGACCCTATGGCATCATTCTCAGTATATAAAGTGGGGGGAAGAAGGAAGAAGGTGAGGATATTTGAAGTGATGTCATTTGTCTTCCTGAGTCACTGTAACAGTGATGAGGCCCTGGTCTCCTGGGGATGCTTGAACAGCTGCCTGCCCATGGGAAGAAGTGAATTAATTCCTTGTTTTGCTTCGCTTTGCTTCTGTGTGCAGCTTTTGCTTTCCCTATTAAACTGTCTTTATCTCAATGCACAAGTTTACTTTCTTTTGTCCTTCTGATTCTGTCCCCAGTCCTGCTGGTGGGGGAGTGAGAAAGCAGCTGCACAGGACTCAGTGAATGGCTGGGGTTAAACCATGGCAGAAAGATGTGCCCTGCTTTCAACCTGGTGTTGCCTGAAGAAGCACCTATAGCTCTACCTTGATTTCACTGCACTTTTTTGAGGGAGGGTGACATCTGAGACCCACACTCAGGAGATGCTAAACATTGAATTTTGTGTCACTCAGACCTTTTCCAGATACTCGAAAGAGCCTCATGCAGCAGTGTACAAATCAAGGCCTCACTTCCATACTTCACACTTAGCATCCTCACAACTTGGCATATAAATGTGAATGAAAATTGTTATCCAAAACACAGTCCATTTACCTGTAAAGAAACAGTTTGTGTATTTCTGATAAACATTCACAGGCTGTCCACTTTACTGGCACTATTTTCATTTTTCTGAGTAAAGAATTCTTGCACATGACATGGCCCAGGGATCTGAGACAAAGCAACCTGACCTGGATGACTAATTATAGGGTGAAGGAAATTAATTTCTGTTTAGGATATCTGTAATTAATCCATACAGTAATAAATGAATTAGTTGGTGTTGGAAAAGTATAAATCATTAATAATTGGGAAATAGGTGCAATCTGGTCATAGATTTCCCAGAAGGAGAAGGAAGATAAAGTGTTTGATGTAAATTATTTGCTCAGCTTTACCATTTTGATAAAACATTTTTTTTTACTAAGAGCAAAACCAAGTGAAACAGAAATGTCTGCATGGTTAATGAGTCAGACATAAATGATACAGTACTTATTGGAATAGCTGATTGTGAAAGATACACCAAAAATGGCAAAACGTGTGCACACAGCAGATAAAATGAAACCATGTGACAACATTTGTGCTGTAGGAGAGATAGCTTTAAGCAAAATTGCTAAAAGTAAAACTCATACAATACTACAGATAATTCAAGACCTAAGGCTAAAACAAAACAAACTTAAGAGTATTATATGTAGTCAGAAAGTTTTTCTGTGTACGATTTGCATGTATGCACATCCCCAGAGTTTCCTACAAGGCTTGTAGATTACTTGAATTTAGACACTATCATTACAAACTATTTCCTATGAAAATGTCATGAAGCCATTGGGTTCCTGTGGTCCTTGATAATGAAAGTAAGTGGTGGTTTGGGGTTTTTATGACAGGACCAAGTCCCTGTAAAAAGGTTAATGAATCTTAGAAAAACTTGGATCTCAGTCTGTGGTGAAACCCAAAGGCATCTAAGTTTAACAGAATGTGAGACTTTTTTTTGTTAAGAACATCAGATGAACATCCCCAGGGAGGGAGCTTCAAAGCTAAGTACCAGGGGAAAAGGTCTCTCCAAGAGTACACTCATGAAGCAAAGGAGAAATTATTGTCTGAGCAAGGAGGTGGGAAGACACAGAGATAAACGGAGAACTGTCAATAACATTAGTGGCAGGTTAGAAAAAGCTTCATCATAACAACTGAATTCAGTGCCCAAGGAAATAAATAGAAACTTCAAATTATGAAAGTCCTGATTTTAAGCTAATAGTGAATATTTAATATGAGAAAAAATATATTTCCATGTATTTATATGCAATACAATATGAAGTGTTACTTCCACAGTGCACTAGACAGCACACGAACCTGAATATTGAATGTCAAAATTAATTAAATGTATATAAAGCATGAAATTCCCATGTTCTGAGCTGTATTAAATCACAGGACACAACAGTTTGCTGCTTGGGAAGGTTATCTTGTCTATGAGAAGTACATCATTATTCTAAGTGCACAGTTTCCTGTCTCATTTGTCCCACACTGTAGAACAAGCCATGGGCTGGACTACTGTCTAGAGGATGTTCCCTTGCCACGAATACAGGACAATCTGTGAAAATACAGAAGGACTTGGGTGATGGCACTGGAATGCCAAAAGACAGCCCTTGATAGCAGCTACAAAGTCAGTTTCTTCCAATTAATTTCCACAAACTAGGGACTCCAGAAGAAGCGATGCTCTGTGGGCAGAGTTCCTCACTAAAGCACCCTGAAAACTGACTGGTTCCCATGGTACCTCCAGGTACTCCTGATCATGGATGCCTGGTCATGCCCTGAACTCAGTGGACAGTGGCAGAGCTGTGAGAAACCAGGCCTTGGCCAAGATTGCCGTCACTGTGCTTCATCTGTGTGCAGGTGGAGAGAACATCAATTTCAACTTCTGATGAAGAGTCCTGTGAACACCAGAGTGGTCAGCCTGGTTTGATTAAGTAGGAGATAGTGAATTTCTGGTGAAGTATTATGTAATACTTATTGCTCTGATTTACCAAGACTCAAATCTCCTGATGAAAATTTCAGATTAAAAAAACTGAAAAAAAATTTTTTTATTTATTTAGATTTTGCTTAATATCAGACAGATATTTGTCTTCTCAGATAACTGAGTGAAATATGTCTAATACAAAAATTTTCATGAAGGTAAAAAAAATAAATGTTTTTTCCCCATAGTTTGTCTACATAGTTCTTTTAGGTAAACACTGACATATGCCTTGTATTGGATATAACTAAATAAATTGCATATATATTTATGTCTATTATTTATGTTCTTCTTCATTCTTCCTGAGTTCCATTTTCATTGACCTTTCATTGAGTTCATGCCTACAAAATTTTTTCAGAATGGATACCTATTTTCTAAAAAAAATATGACCCCCTTGCTGCTTTATACCACAATTTATCTATAGATTACTTCTGTGCATTTTTTTTAAAATTTGTACTTTCTGTAATCTCTCCTCTGGTAACTTTTAATGGTCTTTGCTGTAAGTTTCAGGACTTTTGTTTTGTGTCAAAATTTGTGCCAATATTTCAGGGATTTTTTAAATCAGTTTCTTCAAGTTTCAGTAATCAGTCTATTATGACAATACACCATCTTCCCTGAGAATGACAAATTGAATCTTAGTGGTATCCCCAACAATAACTCTTTCTTTCTTCCCTGTAATCCTGCAGTAGCCCTGGACTGGCTTTTTCCAGGCAAAGAAACATGCTGCTAGATCTTACTGAGCCCACACAGGGTATTTCAGAATTGCATTTCCTTTAGGCACAACACAGATCACTGAAATTCTCCGTTGTCTCAATGTGGAACCAGTGAGATGTTGGAGTAGATTTTGAGAGCAGAAAGTTCTTTGGTTCAAAGGGTTTCCTTTAATTTCAGCTCTGCTAATGTCAAGTCTTCTCAGAATATCTCCTCTTTTCTTTTACTTTTTCTCAATTTGCCCACTCTCAGTTTGATTCTATTTGGTATATCAAAATCTTCTTAGCTGGTCAACATCCACTCTGTTATGTTGAGCAACATAATACTGATAATACATCTTTGTTCTTCTTATCTACAAAGAAATAGGAAATTAAATGTTATTTTTATAAGTTTCAAGCCCCTCAGGTAATCTGCCTGATATTTTCTTGTCTTAATTTGCAGAGTGAAATGCAAGGGACTTGTAAGGGGGTAAAAAGTAAAGCACACCTGAAAATGAAACAAGGAACTTCTCTAGCTATAACAAGGAGGTCAGGTTTTTAGAGCTGGCATAAACTAATCCAAACCCATATTGTCCTGAAAAGGAGTCATGCCACGTTTCTTGGATCCTGGCTATATGTTCTTTCCCTTTCCTTTGGGTTAGTGCAGCTGATCACAGAGGTGGATGGCGTGTTATATTAGCTTTCCACTAAGAGGAACTGGCACAATTAGCCTGGACTATTCACTCAAGTTTTGGCTGACTAGGTAAGGTTAAATGGGTATCTGTCCCAATTAGTTGTCATGTACTTTTCTGAATTTGTTTTTATAACAGGCCTATGCAAGAAGTGTCAGCATTTCCAGGATGAGTGAAAGGATTAATATTTGTAAAATCATCTAGATTTCAGATTTGTTTGGAATTAAATGTACTGTAACAATAAAGTTATTGTTAGTCTTCCACTGAGAACTCCCATTTTGCTTCACAGCCTAACAGCCACCAGAAAAGACATCTGAAAACTTATTGTATTATTATTTATGATACATACAAAGCAAATAGAGAAGAAATGCCACAAAAATAATTTAAACATACTCAGCTTTAGCACAGAAAGCAAGATCAAACTAATTAAATCCGTATTATCACTCTCTGTACAAACCACACACAGTTTTTAATGTGCTGTAAATTCAACTCCCATTAAATAAAGACCTGACTGTGCATACATATATATGTATGCATAAGAGGGGGGATGGAAAGAGAAGACATGCAGAGTCCTTCCTTCTCCTGGGATTTGTTGGAAGCCCCCTGTTGGCTCCAAGAAGCATTGGGGCAGGGACTTTCATGCCTTTGTGCAGTGTCCGAGTATAAAAATGCAATGGTAGTAGCACTGCTGTTCCTGTTGTTTCCTAAAAGAGGTCTGGTGAGATGGAGTAAGTGAGAGTTAATGACTGATTTGGCACAAAGCATTCTTCTATGTTCTGCTCTGAATCTCCAAGAGACATATTGGCTCAGCTGATCAGATTCCTTTAATAACACAGCTTCCAGGTCTGCTTGTGCTGATCCTTCTCTGCTTCATAGCCAATGATGGTCATGGCTTGAGGCCACAGTCTAACACTGTGACTCCAGAAAGAATGTTGTTTTTAATGTCAATCCAGTGTTATTTTAAAAGAGAGACAAAGAACTAATGCATTTCCTGGGGTTCCCAACTTTCCTGGATAGTGTTCAAGCTGTTTCGGAACTCAAGTGCTTCCTAAAAGCTGTCAGTAAGGTTGTGGCAACACTGCAGCATCTCAGATGCAGCAGCTAGGGAGTTATTTGACAGAAATGTGCTGAAAAATGCCAGCTTGCTGAACTTAAGAAAGACATCCATTAATATTTGCCGTGGTGACAGCCAGGTATCAGTCTTGACCATTTCCTCAAGCGTTTGCCCAACTGCTGGTGTTACTGAAAGCTGTGGTGCCCACAGGAATGGACCAGATCTGCCAAACTAATCTTATTTGCATCCAGTTGGGTGGCTGGGCAACTCGAGTCAGCACAACAGATACAGAGATGGCTGAAAAAGAGCTAAGGGAGTACCTTAAAACACTGGTAATTTTTCCAAAAGCATCCCAAGATGTCATCCATAGATAATTTGGAAAAAGTTAACACTGAAATTATATTTGCTATAAGCAGATTGCTCATTTATAGACATACTTCCTTTCCCCAAACTATACAATAATGATGGCAGTGCAGAAAAACACTCATTCACATTAGCTGTATGCTTGATACATTTCTGCAGTCCTGGGCAGACGACTTTTCAAGGCTAAAAATTCCGTTCTTCATTATTAAAAAATACCAGTCCTTGCTATAGGAGTTGATGACTCAGTGAGAATTATAATTGTAATCAAAGCATAATAGGCATTTTGAGCCCCTTATAATTGCTGCCAAGAAACTATTTATTCAACTAAAGAATTAAATCTTTGTTTGTAAGCTCTTTCTTGTTCACAATAGAAATAAAAGTGTGTGACTTGGCTCATGAGTAGATACCAGTCTGGCTATTTTACTCAGAGTGAAAAATAGGCCTTCATGCAGAAAGACTTAGGATACTTAAAACAATTATTTATACATATTTGCCTCTATAAAATCCAGTGTTGACTCCAGTGATGCTTCTGATTGCTCTTCTCCTTTACTGCATGTTGTAGACTCTGTGATATGGTATATGTTCAGTATTGCATGCATCTCTGGCACAACTCCCAAAAAACAACTCGCAGAGCTAGAAAATGATTTAGGAAAAATTGAATGCTGGATGCCAAGAAAGGAATAAATTATACAGATGAACATGGTAATTTTTCTTGGTCCCTTACACGTTGTAAGAACAATAAGGTTTCCTGAAACTACCTGATGATCTTTCTTAAAGAGAGAAAGGGGAGTGCAAATGACACACCAAGTACTTCTACTTCTTACAAGCCAATACCGTAACAAAAAAGACATTGGCAGCCACAATCAACTTACATCAGCAGCAGAAATACTCTGACTTGCTACAGAGTCAACTGATATCTTTACTTTCTGTCTTCTCTAAGCATGTGAGTAAATTCAGCATGCAAAGTCTTTTAGTTTTAAGAAAGCTGGGCAGCTTTATGTAGAGTCTATTGGCTGAAAAAGGCAAATTCTTCAAAAGAACATCGCAAAGTAAGTTCTCTTCAACCTAAATAAGTATTATGAGGTTAAGTTTGTTGTCAGTTGGTATAATGAAACCCATAGCTCCATGAAAGGAAACAACATCAATGAAGATAACAACATGCATGATGATCAGACCAAGCTAAGGAGCAGAACACCTCAGCAGCTCTTTTCACAACGTCTGCTATGCTTCTCTAATTAGGTGAGAGATCCTGGTTTAATTCAGGTGGTGTTTAGAGCAATTCAGCCTTAAAATTTGTTCTTCATATTGAGGTAGGAGGCCATGGCTTAGAGGATTTCTCATATGATCACCTCTTTCTCTGATAATTGTATTTGATCAGTGAAAAGAATGCAACGATTGCATGTCATGGTATAGGCACAAACATAACTCAGTTTGACTCTATCTACACAGTTATGCCTAAGAGGGAAAAATTTTATGTTAGGGATCCAAAGTTACAAAGCTTTGGCCAGCTGCTAAAATAAAGCAGTAATTTGCCTAGAAGCCCATACTTGTCCTAAATCAAGTGCCTTTGCTTGTGCCTTGTATCATATGTGCTTTGTACAGACGTGACTTATTTTAAGGTAATTTATTTTAAAATAACCATGCCAACCAAGTGTTTCCATGAGTGAATGAGAATGTGCATTATATATCAGAGTAAGAAAAAATGGTGTGGAAAAAATGCTGATTTAAAATTATTTCTTATCCCAGTAAAATGAGGGATACTGTAAGGTTGCTTTTTATTTCAAGTTGTCCTGCTGTTTGTGTCAGAATCTGAGTCAAGTCAGTAAGAATTCTCCCTTTAACTTCAACATCAAGATTGGAGCAGCCACAGTAGTCTTATAAATGTAAATCTTATTAGAAATACCCTCTTTTATAGCAAGTGCCAAGCTGTGGAAAGCTCCAGGCTACATTACCTTACAACACTGACTGCAATGGCAGAAGAATTTACCATTCCCACTAATGATTTTTTTTAATTACTCTTTGCAAAGAGGGTGATACCAAGCCTCTAGTGAGAAGCAAATTAATCCTTGAATTGAAATACACTAATGAGGATTAAATTATATTTTTAAAAGTCTTTTCTGGTCAGCAATGTTGCTTCCTAAATCAGTCTAGGAAATGCCAGATTTTTTTTAATCTTATTTTTATCAATAATTGAGTTTTGGGAAAAGAGCTGCTAACACGGAGGTCTTCTACTTACCCGTTACAGACAATGACATAGACATCAGAAATTAAAATTTCCCCACGCCATCAACTCTGCTTGTCATCCCTAGCTAGGGTACAGGACCATTCCAGAGGTCTTTTAACTCCACCTTCACTTGGGCTGTTACTGAGAAATTAAGCTCCCAAGTTTCATTACAAGCTTTAATCTTCCTTCTGACCTCAAGAGATGTGTTTCTAGAAACATGGGATCATAAGCACAGTGAAGGGGCTTGAGCATGGTAAACTCTGGGAGCAATGAGCTGGAGACTAGTGGCTCATTCAGTTTTAGGCCTGCCTTGTGAGATGCTATGGGGGCAAAATTATCACCAGTGGTGATAAACAGGTGATGAACTGACTTTCCAGACTGATGGTGCCCATTCCTTAGCAAGTGGCTAGCTGCTGGCAAGGTCATTGCATGCAAACTTTTACTGACAGAAAAAATGGTGAGAACTGAGCCCGAGGAACATGGTTTCCTACCATACTTCCAATATATATGTCCTGGGAAATTCAGGTAGGCCTAATTCACTTACAAAGAATGGGTGCCTAGTTGGGAGATAGATTTTTTGCTGGGGAAATACAAAAAAAAGGGGGTTATAGTCAAATGTGAGAGTTAATATATTTTCATTTTTAACAAAAAAGGCAAGTGAATCAATGCAGGATCATCAAGAATGAGCCTCCTTTTTATCCCAAATGTGAAATTAATTCATATTGTAATTTTTAAGGTTTTAAACTTTTTTCTCTGGATTTTCTGGTAATAGAAACCTATATGGATGCAAAATACTTGAATTATTTACAGTCTCATTAGAACAAGAAAGTATCTATTTTCATTTACCTTCTCCTGTGAAAACATTTTGAGGCAACCAAGAAGTCTTTGAAGTCTCTAATATGTTTTCTAAAGAAAATAACATTAATTCAGCTTACTGAGTTATGCTAGCATTCATGCATGCAAAAGCAGGAAATGCTCTAGCATGTTACAAAAATATACTGAACATATGACTAAAAGAAACAAACACTACTTAGGTAATTGGTTCAGCCATGACAAGTTCTCAATTTTTTTTTTCCATGCTCCTGTTACGTACAACAGAGTATTTCTCTTGTCCAAACCTGAACAATAATCTCATAGAGCTCATCATTTAAGTCACAGCAACCCCTAGAACCATAATAAGAATAACAGAAGCAGAACAATTCCATGGGAAAATATTTTCTCCTCTTTTAATTCGATAAAAATATGTATACCTGAAATAGACTGCATGTCTGCAGAAAGGATGGACATGATACAAACATGGGTTCAAAAATTTTATGTTTTGGGACGTTTGGATGTTTTATTTGCATTTAGTTGTCCCATTTTCTCCAATGGCTCCAGATGTTCCCCTTCATCTAAGGATTGCCACACAGAGAGAGGACAAGGGAATATCAGAACAGGATTCACTCTGCAAGTCTGGGTTGGCCTCACAGAGCCAGAAGATTTGTACCCACCATTTCAAGTAATCTGACATGCAAAGATAGTGACACAGGATGCTGTAAGGCCTGCTTCTGCTCAGCTGTAGAATAGGTTTCCATGATGTCATGATGACATCATGACTCATAAATACTGAGGAAAGGAGGAACAAGAGATAATAAAATGGCCACAAGGACTAGCCAGATCACAAAAAATAACAGAAATAACATTAAGTGGAAGATAAAAGGCCTGCCCAATCATCTTTTTATGTTATTTACTAGCACATTTCTTCATATCTTGGCCTAGACTGTGAATGCTAAGAAAGTGTGGTCAAGCAGACAAGATTACGGACTTTGATTTAGCAAGGGCAGACTCAGTTACTTTTAAAGCCTGCCTTCATCCTGCTCTGAGGGTTAAAGGCTTGCTTTCTCTCCTTTTCCCTCTGTTCATCCCTGAATCCTTACAGCGCTGGAAGGATCAACTGGCCCTTCCACATAGGCACAGGGAGAGCTCAGCAGAGACGGAAGGTTATGAAGACCCAGGGGGCTGCTAGAGCCAGGCACACGTTTACACAACTCCCATCTTTCCCAAACAAATGTCTGAGCTCCACAGAATGTTCAGTACATATCTTGTTTTGACCAATGTCCCTGTATCATCATTACGCTGTTTATTTCTGCTCATTCTGAATTTGAATGTGAAGTGTTCATAAATAAAGGCACATACAGACAGGTTTTGAGATAACTGTGCTTTACTAAATGAAAATTGCATTGACAATTCTTATGACTGTTTAATATGTAGAGCACGAAAAAGTATCTGGAGGCTCCAGGATTTTTTTGGGGTAATTGTTTTGTATATTACAACATGTTTTTATAAATGGGTTATGTTTTATCCTGCTGGTCCTTTATCCTGCTCCTGTCCTTTCCAGAAATTCCAAGTTTTAAATGAAAATATGCAACCCGTATACGATGAACTTTTGTTACTTTCATGACTTGTGCAGAGAAGTAAGTTAGCCACTAAACATGACAAGTTTATTTGTTCATTTATTTATTTTTAAATTCTAATTAGAGAAAGGAAAAGGGTGTCAAGAGTCTTTAGTGATTCACATTTTAACAACCAGGTTATAATTTATTAATTCCCAACTTATAAAATTTTCACAACCTCTTTCCACAGGAGTCCAAGAGCAACTCAAATTTATTTATTGTTTCTACGTAGGGTGTCATTAAATATTTGTTATCTCCTAAAGTTTGTTGGGAAACGGGATTATTTTCCACATCAAATCACACCAATGCTAATGGGAAAAGCATTAGATGTTTGCCCAGCAAATTAAACTGTAAAATATGAGGCTCATTGTTATTATTACATACAGACACATTTTCCGTGCTCCTTATTAAAACCATCTTAATCAAACTCATTGTATTTTAGTCATGTTTTAAAATAATTATGCCAGAATACAAAACACATGAATATATAAAGAGAACAAGTTCCACTTGAATATGTTCAGTTTAACTCTTTGAAAGAATTTTCCTATTGGTCTCCTTTGACATTTAAATTGATCACCTACCAAGAAAAAGAAAACCACACTGAGGGTTGTTTGTGCTTTTATTAAAGCTTCCTAAGATACTCCTTCTATTTTATTTTTTAAGAAAACCAAAAATCAATTCTACATCTATGAAGCTCCTCAAATGTATATTTCTGTAAATTGTCATTTCTAACCCTTTGTGTTTTATTGCAATTTTTCTGGTAAGCATGAAAGAGTTGTATCATGGGGTTGAGTATTCTCTCCCTCTGGTCGCTACTTTTTCCTGAAGAATTACTGTGAAAACTCTCCTTCTCATCTGATTCCCTTATGGATCTGCACTCCACAGTTTACAACAATGGACACTGCCCTAATTCCCAAAAGTCTTACTGGGACAAGGTAATTTTTAATATTTTAAAACCAGAAATAGGACTCCTGATATTATATGCAAAGTTCATTTGCTAGGTGGGCTTCCTTTACTATTCCTTTATCATCTGCGGAGATAGAATCAACATAGAAACTGGGATTTAGTGGATGTTTCATCTGGCCAAGCATAGATATTTGCCTCAGGATGGGACAGGTAATGACCTGCATTCTGTTGATTAGCTCTAAGCTGGGTTTAAAGAGAGTCTAAGGTCTGTCTCAGAATGTTTGTGTTTGCAGATGTCACAGGTCACCGATGAAATCAGAACACACGTTCCATGTTGCCACTGTTTTGTGTATTTGGTGAAGACAGAGGGCTTTATCTCCTCTGCCTTTCTGATTAAAAAAAGTAAGTACATTTTTGAAGACTAAAATTTTTTTCACCAAGTACAATTCTTAGTAATTTTTCTGTTGGGAATCACAGAGCCAATGACTACAGCAGATTCAGCTGGTTACTCATCCTACTCCCATTGGAAACATGGATCTTTGCCCACATACCAATTCCTTATCAAAGGATATATATGATTGACTCCTTATGTTAACTCATATTTAAAGAACTCAAAGCAAAGAGATTTTTTTTCCGGTGCCTTATGGTGCACCTCTGCATGGGAGGAAACGGACCATCACCACAATTCCCCATACACAGCACCCACTGCAGCTGCTAAACTCACCAGTCACCGTGTTTCTGGCCTCTTTTCACTGGAATAACTGCACACACGTGGCAGGGAGATCTGCCTTCACTGCTCTGGCCATGGCACCAACCAGGACTGCTCTTCTCCCTGGTGCTGAGTTGTCTTTTCACTTGCTCATTCACTCACAATTCTACAGAGGCAAATACAAATATCTCACTTCCAAATCAGGGTGTGAATCGTTTGCATCTAATGCCGCTGGACATTTATTTGCTGCATTAAAGTGGCATTCCCATTCCTTTCTTACCAAATACTTCATAGACTTGCTAAGTTTTGCTAAATTAATACCTCTTCTTAAAAATGTAGCATAACTGTGAATTTCCCCTGCTATTTGAAACCCATAGTTTTTCAAGACAGACCCTTAACTGTGACAAGGTGGAGAATTTGTTATGAATTTTGTGATAGGCTCCAAACTGAGCTCTCAGGTCAAGGCTTGGTTCAACAGTTCCTGAACAAGAGGCCTGTGTGAAAGCCTCATGGGACAATGGGAGATCCTGCCTTCCTGATGTTTGAACTTTCTGCCCTGCTTCCAAGGAAAGATAGCGCTCACCATATTTCATGAGCTTTTTAAGTCAGCAAGAACTAATAAAGTCTTTTGTAATTCTGAGTTAAGTAATTGATTCTGTTAAGTTCAGAAACTCTACACAAAGGCTCTATGCACTCACCTGTATGTATTTCCCATGAAAAGGTCCCTAACTCTTAAAGAATTAGGTGGAAATTGAGTATTAACCTTAAGAGTGGAAATACTGATACAAGATCAGACAGATGAGTAAGCCCTGGACACAGGTTAAGGAGTCCAACCATGAAGTCTCTAGAGCAGGCATTAGGGAATAGATAGAGGAAACAGGGACATTTGCCTGGGCTCTGTCCCTACCTCATAAAAATTCAAGTGGAAGATCCAGTGTTTGAATCCTCTCACAGCAGGCTGGTGAGTATCCAAGAGGTACAGCTAGTCCAAGACGTACAGCTTGTCCAGATTCTGTTACATAGGATTATTTTCACACTGTCCTCATAACTGGTAGCTTTTTAATCCTCTGGCCTTGGTAAAAGCTCCAGGAAAACCCTCTGGAATTTGGCCACGTTCATTTGCTGTAGTCACAGGAGTAACTTCTGGCCTGAATACTTGCAGCAGAGGCACAGCATAGTTCTCCAAGCAGAGGAGCAAAGTGTGTCCTACTCTTACCTGAAGACCTGAGATATACTTTAAAATTGCACATTCATTTTGGGAAAATGCATTCAAAGGGGCTGGGAAATCTCTGTCTTTGGAGGTTTTCAGAACTCAACCAGATGAAACCCTGAGCAACCTACTCTGGCCCTGGTCCAGGCAAGAGGTGGCACTAGAAACCTCCAAAGGTTCCTTCTAATGTAAATTTTTCTATGGTTTTATGATCCTATAGCTCTTTTATTTTGGGGACTAAGGTCCTCTGTCATGGTAGGTATTTTCCATTAAGGCCATTTCAGGTCATAAGCTCTTATGTAATGAGACGTGCTACATGTGCTACACTGTTTGGGCCAGCAGTCCCAGCCTCAGCACTTGCACAGAAGAACCACCTACTGCCTTTAACAAGACATTGTAAAACACATGAATACCTGCCTTCCAAATAGCATTGGCCATAGCGGCAGCAGCAACTTGATACAGTTTCAAAGTGCAACACCCAGACAACCTGGATCTTAAGAACTCTTTCCCAGAAAGGAATCTTTTACCAAGAAGTGGTCTGAGCCAGTGTGGGGTCAGTGACCAGGTGGTCCTGCCAAGGCATGCTCTGCTTGGTAACACAGACTCCACGTGGGTCACACGTCCCACTGGCTCATGCCACCACCCTGGCCACCATCCCTCCTTCTGTCCGTCACTCAGCAGCCCTTGGGCAGCCAGCACAGAGTGTACAGGAGGGGCATGCAGAAGCTGTAAAAAAAATCTGTCATAAAAATAACTCAGGAGACTCCTCACACCAAAGCTGGAAATAGAAAACACTTCCCATGCTGGTTCAGGGGTGGCTGCACGGTGGGGAGGAACCTCTCCTTGAGCTACAGCTCCCAGTTGTCAGTTTGCATTTTGACTGAGCCACTGCAGGCTCCCAAAGCTGTGAGTGTTCCCTCTGAGGCACCACACGTTTCCTGACGGTGTAACAAGGTGATCCCATCAGCCATTTAATGTTCGCAGTGAGCGGCGGGGGAAACAAACATCACCATGTGCTTCCTACCAGAGATGAGCTGTTGAGGTGGAAGGAGATGGTTAGGTGTTGTGTTGCCCCGAGATGATATGAAAAGCCTGATAGAGAAGTCCTGGGAGGGAGGAAGAAAGGAAAAGCAGAGTCTTGTCCAATTTGTGTACTGCATTTATTGAGAAACAAGTGTATCTGCTGAAATTCAGAATTTGCTCTAAATAGAAAACAGGTGTCATCTTTAAATGTGCTTTCCAGTTCAACCTCATGGTGCCCAGGAGAAACACTATAATTTTTTTATAACTTACATGAGAGAAGACAGAGTGGGCGGGGGGGAGCATTGAGGAATCAGAGCAGGAGGCATATAAAAATTTGTATGTGGTTTACAAGGAAGAAGAATGTGTTAAGAGGCATTTTTTTCGTCTTTTTAACCCC
Organism: Orthonyx spaldingii; assembly: GCA_013397795.1. NCBI lineage: Eukaryota > Metazoa > Chordata > Aves > Passeriformes > Orthonychidae > Orthonyx > Orthonyx spaldingii. Next base: position 150,417 of record VZTJ01004275.1, read on the forward strand.
ATAACAGATTAGGGGTAATACTACTGGCTGTGGATTTTTCCGGAGGAGTGAAAGAATGCATTCCTAAGCTCAGGATTTTTTCTGTAGTTTCAGAAAATCTAACAAAGTGCCAGGGTGTCTGATTATTCAGCCCCTGCCTTGGCGTCATACAACACAAATGAGTGCCACACAGCATGGCTTGAAGATTCACAGAGAAAAAGCTGTTGGAGTTTGATAGTGTTTTGGATCTCAAAGAAATCTAAAAATACCAAATACAGCCGACAAATACAGCCGACACATGTGCAGTGCTTTAGCAAGCTGAACATCTGGGACTATTTCAAACGCTCCCCTTTTGTGTTGCTTATTATGCTACCAGAGAGAGCAAAGTGCAAATAAAAACCTAGCAGATTTTTGTACTGCTTCTAAGTTCTGCTACAAAGACATTAAAAACAATAATGGGGAAAATTAATATATGCCAGTTTACAGCTCCCATTTATTCTAGTCTTAGAGGATACTTTTATGTGCTGTGCTGCATCCCTCTCTAGTTTTCTGGATGAATTACTATATTGTGGATGTATATGGACATTTTAAACATATACATTAACATTTCCCTTATGGTGTGATTTAACTGAGACTTGGGGAACACTTTGCAAACTCTAAATGAACTTCATGTGACGAGGCAGAAATAATGATCGTGTCACCAACCACTCAAAGACATCACGTCTATTGACACAGTACTTTTTATACTGTGATGTCAATGCAACAAGTTTTCCTGTAAGTCAAAATCGGCAAAATAAACATCCAGGTCCAAAATAAATAAAACCATTTTGCTCTTCCGTGGAAGTAGTTTTGCTATAGACTTCGGTGAGATGAGGATTTCACTCAGTCATTTCATTTTTGCTAATTGATACATATTACACAATGTTTTTTAATAAGACTACTTAAGGGAGTAATCACAACTGCATGTCTCTGCGTGTCATGCATGCTTAACAGATAGGGGCCAAAGGTATACCATCTGCACAAGGCTGCTTGTAAGTCAAGAAAAATAGCATCATTTTGGAATCTTCTGGATCAAACAATAACTTTCCCAGATACACACATATTAGAAGCTTTTGTCAGAAAGGAAAAGGATTTTGTCAGGATGGAACAGCAACAGGGAATAAAGGGTGTAAAATGGCAGCAGCCAAGGCCAGAATCTGTTTTAGGGGGCAAGGGGGCATGGAGTTCATCCAAAATGAAGGGGGGGAAGAAACCTTTTTTTTTTTTTTTTTTTTTGATGTATCTTTCAAACTGTTCAGCCACGACTGAGATTTTAAAAAAGAATACATCAATATAGGGTCAATGGTAAACAATGCAATTTAGGAAAGAAAAACAGGGATGCTATCAGCTAATTGAATGGATCTTTTCTTTGGACTGTGTTTTTCTACACATCCTTAGATGTGCAGTCATCACTGTCTCCTGGAAAGTAAACTTAAACTTATGGAAGTACTACTCAGGGTAGCACAAGATCAACACAAGTTCACACTCTATTGGGCTGCAAGTACACACAGAGCTATGAAGGCCAACCAAAGATCTTCTGGATGGTCTCTGCTATCTGTTTCAACAAAGAAATTGCTTCAAACATCAGAGGGAGGAAGACAAGGTAAAAGCATGGAAAAGTATCCTCTTCATCAACAACTTGGACTTCCATAAGGCCAAAAAGATGTTGTAAGAAATGCCCTCATCTTCTAAAGTGAAAAGGAACCATATTGGGTGAAACCATACCAGAGAATACTGATCATAAAAATTCACTGGCTCATCTTTTGGCACGTGGTGGCGGCCTGCTCATACACCTCTAGGATTTCCTTCTTGAAGAATGTCCGGCCTCCCTGGGCACCTTTGCCCTTCAGGACTGCCTCCCAAGGGATTCTGACAACTGGCCATATCAACTCACTGGCTCGTCTTTCGGCACGTGGAGACGGTCTGCTTGTACACCTCTAGGATTTCCTTCTTGAAGAATGTCCAGCCTCCCTGAACACCATTGGCCTTCAGGACTGTCTCCCAAGGCACTCTGACAACTGGCCTCCTAAAAACAGTCTGCCCTCCAGAAGCACAAGGTGACAGTTCTGCTGGCACCCCTCCTTACTTCTCCAAGAAGTAAGGTCACTATAATTTCATGATCACTTTGCCCAAGGTAGCCTCTGACCATCAGAGCACCCATCAGACCATCTCTGTTCACAACCAATAGGCCCAGTGGGTGCCTGTCCTCCTTGGCTCCCTCACCATCCGTGTCAGAAAGTGATCTTTCACACACTCCAGGAGCCTCCTAGACTGTTTCCTCTCTGCTGTATTGTATTTCCAGAAGACATCTGGCATGTTGACATCTCCCACAAGAACCAGGGCCAGTGATTGTGAGACTTCTCCCAGCTGCTTACAGAATATTTCATCTGCCTCTTCATCCTATGTGGATGGTCTGTAACAGACTTCCACCAGGATATGTGTCCTGTTGGCCTTCCCACTAACTCTTACCATAAAACACTCAACCATATTGTCACCATCACTAAGCTCCAGACTAGAAAACATTTCCATCTGACTGGAATGGACTTTCCAACCATATTTGCCACCTATTTATTTAAGAATTTTAATCAGGTAGTCCTCAAACAGTAACTGGTTAGAAAAATCACTAATAGTTTTCACAGTTCATCCTTACCATGGTGCCTGTGGGCACTGTTTATAATAGTTATTTTGCACCACGGCCACCAGCACCTATCAGAACCACAGAATTCCTCCTGCTATCAAAAATGACAAGGCTCTGCAAAGCTGTTAGGACCAGCCACAAAGCATGGATTGGGTATTGCATCCTCACACACTAAACAGTGGCCAGGGAGTCATTGTTTTGCTTTCTCAATCCCTTTCCCTAAAATGAAAATAGAAAAAAACAACCAACCTTTTACTTTCTTACCCCTCTGCCCCCAGTAAAGACATCAGTAGGATCAGCACAAAAGTAAGCAATAAATTAAATGGAATATTTTGGAGGGAACAGGTGTTCCACTTCCAGATCATCTTTAAAACCTCAATAGGGAGAGTTACAGGCAGGCTGCATAACCTGAAGAATGGCCAGATCATAGGATTTGTAATTAGAGTGAGTACATGGTGCTTCCTCACTGGGGAAAAAAAAAGAGATGAGCAGCTGTCTCAGCAATATTGGAGTCAGCGAGGACTCCCAATGAAATCAGATACTCATCTGCAGAGAGAGCAAGTACCGTACATCCATCAGGCAGGCATGTGTCACAGCTAGTTGAAGAGAAATGACTTCTAGAAAGTTAAGCTTCCTCTGAAACCTCAGTACATCTATTAATAAGGGAGAATGAAAAGAAGGCTAGAAAAGAAACTAGAAATACAAGCAGTAGTCACCTGAGGCTGCACATGATTAACTTCACTAAAGCACATTACATGCCTCTACAAGGAGAAAAATTCAAAGAAATACTTTATTGCATTAGTTAATGGTAAAAATAAACAAGTGTAGCTTACATACTTATGTGTAACAATTTCAAGACTTGAACAATTATTTGAAACCTGACTGACTTTACACCTGTTCTATGTTGGATTAACTACATTTATACTGAGATAAAATTCAATGGAGTTGTGCACACATACATCAATTTAAATAGACAAAGATGTGCCCAAGCTTTTGTCTATGCTCTGAAAAAATACTAGGCCTTGTCTGAAAAGCTAAGAGTTCTATTTTGCACTGTGCAAATATTATTTTACTGCTGCAAGGCAACACCTTCAAGATGACCAGTAAAGAAGCCTGGGAGCCAGAATAATAAGCAACACTGTTTTCAATAGATGCTGACCTGAGAGGTCTCAAGAGACAGTGAAATTCACACAGTTGGGTTTTTTCCCTCTGTTCTGCTGCTAGCACTATGCCTCATATCTGTTCTGCACAGCAGCTCGGCTTTGCTCTCACTCCAGGACCCCATCTGCCAGACGTAACTAGTCACCGCCACATCAGCAGCTATCCCTGGGAGACAGCAGGGACAGCACGTACCTTTCCCCTGGCACAGCCCAGGTGAGACCTGCTGTTATAACCGCTCGGCGAGCGTGGCAGCAGCAAGAGACACAGACCTCCCTTCTTGCCTCACACCCTTTCTCTCCGTGTTCACCGAAGCCTCATGGCCGGTTTGAGCTATGATTCGCAGGTCTCCTTTCCTGCTGCCTAAGTGGGTCCCATAACGTGCTGACAGCTTCATCCACCTTGTGAAGTCACAGCGTGGGCACCAGGGGCAGAGGTGCTAAGAGGTATGCAGAGCCACTCTGCTGGGTTTCCTTTGAAGCTAAGCGAAGGGGCCATCAGTGAGCAGCAAAGATGAAACCCTCAAGCCTCTCTTTTTTTAACCACAGGGAGCATTTTTTGTGTCTGTGTTTCCATAATGTTTCTAAACGATATTATGACCTGAAAGTGAAACAGAATTAAGTTGAATCTAATTTAAAAGGGCTTTAAAAACAGGTAATTGGCAAAGCAGACTAGCAGAATTATGTGCCTGCAGGATGAGGTGCCTTTGTTTCTCCTCAGTGGGGGAACAGGCTTCCATGGCAGTACCATGCCTCTTTCTTCCTCTCGCAGGCAGGAGAACAAGAGAAGTAATAGCATCAGGCAAATGTTATTCTTCTTTGGCTTGGAACAGGCAGCGCTTCCCAGGCAATTGAAATTGGTACCGTTCTGCGACAGTCAGATAGCAATTAATCTGCACTCCCTACACAGCTAGATCCAATGGGGCTTCCATCTGTCCACACTAAAACTCATGGCGGGCTGGGATCTGTGGGGAGATAAGCCTTTCTCACTGTTCTGCTTGCACAGACAGCATGGCTGCAAAGCCTTGTGCAGCAAAGAGGGTGAATGGGCCATTGTGGCCCAGCCCTGCCCTTCTCTGTCCTGGGAATGGAGGACTTTGTCAGCAGGACTATGCCAAAGGGCTTGGCACACACTCCCTTTTGATTGCATAATGCAACTGTTCAGAAACGGGTGCAGGGACATAAGTTAGGCCCAAAGGCAGAAAACTGCCAGCATAGCCAGCACAGGTCCTGGGTACAAACCCCTACACCTGAAACACTGTACACATACAAAAAAAAACCCTCAGCAACAATTTATATCCTTCCTGAAAATGTCTACATTAGATTTGCCACCTAATAAAACTACTGCACGTCTAGAAGAGAGTCAGGGCGGCAGGCTCAGGTCTAAGGACAAAAGATTTGCCCCACAGGTTAGCCATGGGAAAGCTTGGTGTTTCACCAGAGCCAGCAGCGCTGTGGGATGATCCATCTCATGGGGATTGCTTCTCCAAGGGTTGAGTGAGCCATACTTGTAAAGGTGACTTTCTCTCACTTGCCATGACTGTTTCAGATCAGTAACCTGATTTTCTACATCTCAGAGTAGGGGAGGTGGACCCTTCTCTTTCTTCTGCTTGAATCCAAGCTTCTACAGTAAACTTTCCTTTCTTTCACTGATAGTTTCTGACCAGATCAGTATTTTTGGTCTCAATTTGATAAGTTGGCGTGACTTGGTAGCAGAATTTTTGCAGAGCTTTTTATTAGTAGTTCTTTTTAATGGTTTGAATTTATAATATGTTATGAATTTACACTACATGTCACAAATTTTAGGCTTCTGTGTTTCCAGCAGAACAAACATTCTGAATTTCCCAGGCAGACAGCTGTCATCTAACTCACAGGTCCACCCATGTAGTCCACCCAGCCCTAGCAGCAGGCATGGTTACAATGCCCAAAAGCAGCAGAATTTTTCTGTTAGCACAATACGACCACTTTACTTCTAATGATATTGTAATGTTGTGCTCTAATTGAATTTTTAATGTCTTTTATAGAATTCAATCCTGCAAACTGCTAAGTTATACACTCAAAGAAGCTGTAAGATGAGCTTATAAAGTTTTCTACATTTGCCTGTTTGTTTTATAAGAAGAGTGTATAATGACATATGTTCTTTGAACCAGTGCTTAGCAATTGAAGTTGTTTGCTAATAAAAGTTTGCTGGTTTCATAATACACACAGAAATGTGTAACTAGGCTATTCAAGCAAACTTAAACTCCTACTTCAGGCTGATCATTTGTGTTCCTTACTTCATCTGTAATTCATTGCAGAATATTTTAAAAAATAAACTTGACATATATGAAACTACAAAAGAATGCTACTAATATTGAATTAATAACTAAAAGACTCATTGCACAATTAAGACTTTTTAAAGTCATCTGTGTGAAATATCATAAAGATACCACATAGAAAAGTTATTATGCCTGTGCTGATAGGCTTTCTTACAGGAATGATTTTTGACAATGAAAGCACTTACTGCAGCACTGGCTTTATCAGCATGGTACTCTTGCAAAACGAAAGGATGCAGAATCATAACCTACGAGACAAAGCCAGGCTGAGAAGACACTGTCAAGTGAGAAGTTTGTAGAGAAAATCCAATTGAAGGAAAAGGTTTCTAGTGAGACATTGCAATGAAGGGGAACACCTACATACATCAACCAAGTGAGGATTTGTTCCTTTGTCCAACAAGAAGAGGGCATATTACAGAAGAACACTGCATAGTCAACTGAAGGAAATGCACTAATTTGTCTTCTTTTGGATGAATAATTAACATGCAGTTAATTAAAAGGAAAATGTATGCTAATGCATGCAAGTGAAGTTTTTAGCTACTCCTATACATGTTTTAGAAATCGAATGTGTGCAAAACAACTTATTTTGCAGGAAAAGGGTACTAGTTGAAAACATCAGCTGTGCTTAAATATAATGCCCATTATATGTTATCATTTCGTGACTAGAGAAAACTTGTAGTTGCAGAAAGTGTATTACAAAAATTCTGTATCCTCCTGCACTGAATTACATAAAAGTGAGCAGAATCCAATTGAAATTCAATTAAAAATGAGATAAAGCAGAAGCATAGACCTCGCTTATATATGGGACTTCCTCCAGCTTCATCCTTTGCATTGTCAAAACTCAAACAGACGGAGCAGAAGGAGTGCATTCAGTTCTGAAACTGAAGCCAGAACAACAAGCAGAAGATCCAGGCAATCTGCTGTGTTCCTCACAAGGAGAATTTACAAATAGTGGGAATGTTTTTAATTGTCCGTCTCTCGCAAAAAGAAAGGAAAATAACCTAATGGCAACACAAAGTTTTAAAGTCAGACACATCTAGGATTATTGTGTTAATACTCTGTGTGCAAACAACAGGAGTAAAAGTTCAAGCACCAAAAACTAACATTCTGTAAACTCAGGAGGGGAATTAAAAGGAGAATCAAACTGAGAGAAATACTGGGGCAGATCTACTTCTGTCAGTTTTGAGTGATATGGTATGAGTTGTATCAGCCCTTCTTGTTCACCTTTCTTCCCTACCCCCTCCAAGGCAGACCCTACTACACATTTGCCTGTGGCTTGTCCATTTGTCCATTTGATATGTGTTGTTAATGGACACATGAACTGCATTGCGTGCATGCTTTTAGTGCGTTTCATCAGGCAGCTGTGAACCCTCTCTGTCTTCCTGCTTAGGTGGGCCAGGCCTTCAAACTACAAAATAAAGTGGCTACCTGAAATCTGATTCAGTAGTCCGTGATGCCTATAAAATGTCCTCTCTCCCTGCTGGCAGCCAGTGCAATTCCCTGTCTCCTTACCAGGTGTAACCCAATTAACCCAATGCAGCACTCTCTGTGGGGATTGGTTAAGTTTCTACCATTTGCAGATGTGTTGGGTTTTGCAGCTGTGCTCAGAACAAGCCTCCATGTTGCAAGCCACTCCACAGCATCAGAAACGTGGGTGCTGACTGAATTTTGCTATGACTGTGGCACTTATCAAGGAATGGGGAAACAAACTTCCCTCCAAACCCTATTCTGGATATTTATTTTGTCACAGCTATTTTCACGTACAATCCACGTGATTGCTGTCTGCTGTGGCATGGGGCAAAGCATATGCAGCTAGCACACATGTGACCTTTTGTGCCTAAGCAAATGCATATTGAAGAGGCAGCAGCTATAAAACCTATATATTTAAATGTGAATATTATAATATCGTCCTCGTAATTATCATTCCCCTTGCTAGTTTCCAAGATGCTCTGGGAGGATCAAAACACAGCTGCTTCCCTACTGAGAATTTTCACACTTATCCCAGCCCCAGGTTTGTTTCCGTCCCGGCCAACAGACGGCTCGGAGCTGCTGGTCCCCGGGCATGGCAGAGCTATGACTGTTGACTGTTACTTTCGAAAGAAGGCTAAAAACTGACAGGCTGTTTGAATACAACTAAGGAGGGAAAAGGAAAAGGACTTCGCTCAATCCAAATGATGGTCTTGCGAATCTTGACTGTTTTCCTTTAAGCCAACTCCAACTAGCGATTTTTTTTTTTCCTCGTGTCTATAAGAACATCAGCATTTGAAACACCAATGTAGGCTTAAGGAGAAAATGGATTTTCACCATATGAACCGTATGCATAATTTCCAGATAGGAAATGGCATGTTACTTTATTCACATACATTCACATTCATTTATTCACATGAAAAATAGTTCGTATTCTCAGCTATGATTGACATAAGGTACGAAGAGGATTTCTTCTGTACAAAAGCAAACAAATTATGAGGAGTAGGAAGCAATAAGGTTGTTTATTAACACTCTTCTATCTTCACCCTCCTGCCCACCCCATCACCCATAAGATGGCATTCCAAATCCTTGACACAAAATGATAATATGTAATATCAACCATACGTTCTCTGCCATTCCCATCTGAACCTCCAGCACTGCAAATGTAGTCATCTTCTTTCCACAGCGGGAAATAGCAAACATTCATACTTGTGCATTACCTTTATTTGGCACTCAAACCCCTGTGAAGTAGAAATTTTACTATTTAGCACCATCCCAGCCTCACAAAATACAGCTTTTCAAAGGATAAAGATAAGCCTACGGTGTCTGAACAGATTCAAGACACTTTACTAGCATTCTCGCAAGGCTCCTGTTTGATTTGCATGATTATTCGGGTGATGGAGGTTAACTACCCTGAGCAGTGGGAGCAAATCAAACCATTATCTTACATGCACAAATACACATAGATTGAGGGGTTTTATTTCATTTCCTGCAAGATTACTGGCAATGCCTATAGTAACGCCTATTTTGTTAATTTTAGCTTTTATTGCAGCCATCTCCAGGAAACAGCAACATTCCCAGAGACAGTCCTTGAGCAGAAAAGAAACTACATTCACGGAATACATTTCTTGTTGCAGATTATTTGCCCAAGGCAAAAATGTTTATCAGTCTTTCTAATTTGGTGGCATAGTACAGCTCCTGGTACATGGTGAGCTCAACAATTAACTGGTTGTACTGATGTTTTAAAAAAAATTATACAAGCAGTGCTGAATGCAAAGGTAGTTTTTCACCATTTACACCAAGGGACAATATCGTACTCATTTCACTTGTGCAAGTTCTGGCACTGAATGAAAGAAGATTGATTTTTTTTTCCCACGGTTTGGGTCAGAAATCAGTCAGGAAAATGAAATTTAATGAAAAATTTAGTCAAAGCAAAACTTAGTAGTATATTACAAAGATCTCAAAGTTTATAAATAACAGCAGGTAACTTCAAAGAATATCGGGTAGCTGTGCTGGACTCAGTGTGAATTCCCTATCACAGCAAGGCAAGAGGAGGAGGAGCGATATCTGATCTTTTAAGATTCAGTAAACGTGGGGCAATTGTAATTAATCTTAAGTGACTCGTGATGCAGTATCACTGTGGCACAGGACTGATGACAGGAAGGTGTTCCCAGGAGACAGAAATGAGTAATTTAGTGCCTCGTGGACAGTGCTCAGAGACATGAGAGAAGTCTGACTTAGCAAATGTCAGGGTGCATCTAGAATGACTAGAGGTGAGCCAATGTCCTGGCGGTGACACCGAGGACAGGATTCCCTCCTGCCTGTTTACTAGCAATAGACACAAAGCACTTTCCCTGGCCTGCCAGTTAGGGAAAGTTCCTTTCTGACCAGCACTATCCCTTCCTCTTTGTTTTAGAGATTTTAAATTAAACACATCAAACAAAAGAACAAAGAACTTTTCACATGTTTATGGAGCTTGCTAGAAACCTTGCGAAGGACTGTACCAGCTGGGTCATTTCTGTGTAGGTGCTTATGGCACAGAGGACATGTGTGGTATGTCCTCAAGCATGAAGCTTCCCAAAGGGATAGAGAAAACAAACATGGGATGGAGACAGTGGGCTCAGCACCATGTGGGAGCAGCCTGAGGGTGCAAAGACAGTTAAGGGGTATTGGCCTGCAATGGGAGACAATGAGATTAGGTACTGACAGGGATTTGGTGGTTCATTTCCCCAGAAGATTTTCCTTTAATATGAACTGAAATTTTTTTGGGAGGTAAATGTGTGGTGCTTGGTAGAACGTAATTAATTAAAGTTGGCCAGAAGCCAGGCCATCTAGCTCTGTGATTGTTTCTGCTTTTATTAGTTGAGGGACATTAGACTGGTTCAATACTTCCAGTGAGGGTGTACTGACACACATGCCAGGTGCTTGGGGAGGTGCTCTTTGCAAAAGGGCTCTTCCCAGTGAGTCTGAAATGGATCATGAAAAGATTGAGTAGCATGGGGAATCACTGAGCCACTAGGCATATCCTCTTTCAGAATAAATGCTCTCTATTACTTACAGTCCTCATCATCTTTAAACAGCTAAATCAGCTGTTTAACCGTGTGGATAAGAGAGACCAAATTTTGCCTTCAAACAGTTTTGAGAGTAAATTGTGGGGTGGGGTGGGGTGGGGTGGTAGCATGACAGAATGGGTTTAGGGAGGAAAGGAAAGGAGAAATCAACAAGATGCTCTATCACTCATTAAAATTACATATGTATGTAATATATATATGTGTATATATATATGTATATATGTGTGTATATAAAAATATCTAATCTATACGTAAGTTATACAAAGAGTTATGTAATTTAGCTGTTTAACTTTCACTTCCATTCCCGGAAACTGTGTGTTTCTAAGTGTGGTTTTCCACTGTTTGCCAGGGGGCAGGGCCTCATTACATGCGATGAAGTGTCTTTTCTAGCTCAGAGAGCAGCACTCCTGCTCCTGAAGTCAGTGTCCTTAAACTCAGGGCCTGCTCATGGTGATCTCTCCCCCAGAAGTTTCAGGTGACCGATGTTGCCTCTCATGCGCCCGTGGCAGCTGTCACGATCAGCCACAAAAGTACCTGTACTCCAGCTAGGTCTGAAACGATTTAACTCAAATCATCAAAACCAATTAAAACAAATAACTAAGCACACAGAAGAATGCACTCAGCAGAAGATGCTCCAGTAGACCAAAGCATCTGTTCACCCAGCTGTTTGGTGTACAAAGCAGATGTGACAAGATGTTTGGACCTGGTGTTGTTTATGTGTCGGGAGATTTGGGATGGATTCACAGGCTGTAACAAATGCCCTCACATATCCTGGCTTCTTCTTATGCTACAGCCTATTCCAGGGGACAGACACATGGCATACAGAGAACCTGTCAGGAACAGTGAAATCTTGTACATTTGCTGACAGGTCTCTACAAAAGCCAGATCAGGGAATAAATGCTCTTTTTGGATCTTCTAATTCTTGAAATTTTTTTTTAACTTTTATTGAGAGTATGTTCAGTAATATGGAATATAACAAAGTTATTCTTGGTATCCTTACACATTTGTTATTCAATAAAATTCCCACAAGCTTATGGTAATGTGTTCTGACTCATGGAATTTTATAGTGTGGATCTCCTAATATTTGGGATTTCAATTCAAGCACTGATTTCAAGCAAATGGTTTGTGAGAATCTCATTCTGCCCTCTTACCCCCAGAGTTTCAATCTCTTCTGGTTGCAGAGAAAAGCCTGGAAACATAACCCATATTAAGTCTCAAACACCAGACGGCAAACAGAAATATACAACTTTTATTTATTTTTTTTTATTATTCTCCTGATTTTTAACACTTAGAGTTGGCATTATTGCAACTGGAATTTGGTTTGAATGAAGACTAAGGGCTGAATGCCAGCTTACTCTCTCTGTCTCTCTCTGAAGAAGAGCAATGCTCAGAAATGCCTGGAAATAAAGGGCCTGACTCACAACTTCCTTCCATGGCAGCTTATGCTGCCTTTAACCTGCTTGTAAGCCTAGATTCAAATATTCATGTATATTCCTAACTGTATCCAAATCCAAACAGTACAAATAGTCTTTTTCTTTAGAACATGATAACCTCAGGTAAAAAATACTTTGGTTTCTGTGATATGTGAATCTGGATCTATTTTAAATAAGGCCATCTCTATTTAAAACCCATCTCTGAAACTTGTGAAACAGAGTATGTCACATAATCTGAGAACATTTTTTTTTAAATAATGGTTTTACTCTCTTGTTTCTTCTGCAAGTTTTTTCCACAAGTAATATCATGAAGCAACAATTTAAAAAGCACTGATTATGCTCTCCAAGTAAAATGGCTTCTGAATTCACATGCCTGCACTGTAGTGCTTCCTCAAAGCCACTAAATACTGGAGAAAAGGAAAAGTTGGTTCAACTGCTCCAAAAAAAATCCTGTAATTTTAGTGAATGTAGTCTTTTCTACAAAAATTTCCAGTCTGTTGGTTTGCCTACCAGTCATTTGACCTCCTCTTTTTGGACTGAAAGAGGCTAATTCGTTGATTTCTTTTTAATCAATGAGAGATTAGTGTGAGGAAAAACGCCTCCCCAGTACCACCCCAAATCCTTTGTGTACCTAAATATACCAGAGCACCGAGGGTGAACTGTGTGTGTACACATGTACCTGTACTGCCAGCAATGTTTCTTACTCTGCACAAACAGCACAGGCTCACAACTTACAAAAGGTAGCTGGCACAGCTTTCAGGTCTATGGCTCAGTTTTGGGGCTCTGGACCTCAGTGTGCTCTGGTGAACCATAATGAGCATTTTGAACAGTACAAACAAAACACTCTTCTTACAACAAAGGATGTTGTTGACAAGGTGACAAGTTTGATCAGTCACATGAAATGGAACTGGTGCTACAGGTTTTGAGTGTTGTCTCCTGACAACTCATGCATTCAGCCACAATATACTCATATATAGATTTAATGCATCCAAGAATCAATGGGGAAGGCAGCAAAACATCTGCTCTGAAGGCTCAAGTTTGACTGAAATGATCCATAAGCATTGTCCTGGTTCTCCTCTCCACAGCAAATAACATAGGGGACTGCTTGTCATGCCTCAGAAAGGCTCTTCATTGTAGCAACAGGTAAATGATCCAAATTTGCCCTGATCTGGTGCATTTCCCAGTGCAATCCACCCCACCAGTCCTGCAGCACACACTCTCACACGAGCAATGCATGAGGAGGGACAGAACCTGGCCACTGCAGTTCTCAAAACTCTCACCCTTTGACTTTCCCTGGCAAGCTCAAGGTTCCTGCAGCAGCAGTGTATTACCTCAGCTGCCAGTGTCTTGTGTCGCTGAAATATTTTCCATCAAAGGGAAACCTCTGTGAAGCAGCAGAGCGCAAGGGCTGGCCGGTCAGCTTAAACTCTTGTAATACTTAACCCTTTGCCTCCCCTCCACAGTAGCTCTTCAGATGAAAAGGATTGTCTTTGCTTTTGATAAGCCTCCTCCTGCTACAGTCTAGTGCAAATATTTGATACCGTAGAAAATCAGATATATTGACAGCAGGTTGCTGAGGCTCTCTTATAAGTCTATTTTATTTTTTAGTAACCTGCCTGCCATTTGTGGCCACAGAGTAAGTTCAGTACTACTATAAATTGCTAAGTTTGCTGCTGTTTGCTGGGGAGAGACAGAAAATTGTATCACACAGAGCAGTGAGAGGATGTCACTGAAGCTTCCTGATCTCTACAGACTCCATCACGCCCACCCTTTCCCTTGTGGAGAACAGACAGGAAAACAACCATTCATATATGCATAAACATACCATATCTTTGCATACACTACACAAACTTGCCTGGGCACTGCAGTAAAAACATTGGAGAAAGTACCTTTCTGGAAGAAAGATGAGGATTATGCCAGTGCACCTGAAGCAAAGTTATTGCTACTTGTAACTTGTGACATCAAACACTAATGGCTCTTTTAATTACACGTTTTTGTTGTCTTCGCTCCTTATCGGCACAACGTAACCGATGGATTTACCTTGAAAACACAGATGAGCTCACCTCTGCTCCTGATACGCACAGCCACTGACTGTGTGTCACTGGTGAGCCATGTGCACATCACATGCTGGTGGCATGACAAAAGCAAGATGGGTTCTGCCTCCAAAAGCGTGCTTACATATGTTCTTTCTTGTACAATTTTAGCTGTCATGTGGCAGAGGATATCAGAGACGTTACACGTGGGACAGATTGTTTACAATTACGCACCCAGCGAAGGACCAGAAGTTATAACAAAAGAATTTAAATGTGATTTCTCATCTCAATAAGTCAGATCAGCACTTGCTGATGTGTGCCAACAGCATGAACCTCAACACAGCAAAAGAGCCACACAGATACCACACACTGTGCTGGCCTGGGGTGACCCTTAGGTCCTGAATCCATTTTATTGTCTAAGGGTAAATGTAAAGCCTAGCAGGAACTGAAGGGGACTGAAAAAGACATGCTTTTTATAACACAGTTTTTAATAAAAGGTATACAGTTATGTGGTGTTTTGTTGGGTTTTTTTACAACCTTCCTTTTCCTGGCATTTAGTTTCAGGTGTTAGTCTACAAACCATAAAGAAAAAAAACATCAGCTAGCAGTAGAAAAATAATTTCCCAGGGAAAGAACCCCACATAATGTAATATCATTAGGCTGACATGTTTTTAAATAAAAGTCTCTAAAAGCAGGTATGTAGATTCATTCATGCTTAGTCACCTAAGTAAATGGATTAACCTATAGAGCATTAAGCATGTGCAGTTCCCACTGTGTCTGAACACCTGTCCATGACTTAGTGGGGATTTCACTGCCCAGTTCTGGAAGCACAGATGTGAAATTAGCAGTTTTGATTTTAAAACCCAGACCTCACTTTACAGACAATCAGAAGTTGTTGGGTTTTTTTAAGAAAATGAAAATATTCACTGTATTGGGGAAAGAAACAGCACTGGAAAAATTAATTATAGGAAAATGTAAAAAATTCTGTTATGATCAGCATATAGAAATCTTGACTTATGTGAGGCTTGGTCTCATGTTGAAATCATCTTAAAAGGGAATTAATGTTGAGAGTAGGGAGTACTGAGAAAGATTTAAAAAAAAACCCAAAAAACAAAAACCAAAACCAAACCTTTCCAAAACATTTCAAACTTAAACAAAATCCACCTTAGGAGGTTCAATTTCAGCTTTCTTCTGTAACTTAATTTCCTGCTAAAACTTTCCAGTTAAGTATGCTGACAGCAAAGCATTAAAGCATTGTTCCCTAACTTCACCCCTTTCTAGGAATTCATCACTTACTATGACTAAAGATGCCCCTTTGTGTGTAGAGAATAACCTATTCCCTAGAAAAGCATGTGGGTAGTGGGTATCTCAAAATCCTGGGCATATCTCAAATCCTGGGCATATGATGATGGCAATATCAAGTGAATCAGGCGTCCTGAGTCAGCACGCTGAATGAAGTGTTGCAAACCTCTGTAAAGGGCAATTCCCTTGGGTCAAGTTCAGGTCACTGGAGCAATGCAGGGAAACCCGTACAGAAAACACTGTGTACAGGCCCCAGTTTACAGGAGTGACTTATGCCTGCAGCACAGTACTTTCAGCATTTTCAGGGGACTCTTACATTGAAAATCTGAACTAATTATCTGAAAATAACATCTGTTGCATTCAAGTTCCAAAGCATGCACCTATTAACAAGGAGGATCAGAAAAGCACTGATTATTTACACATCATCTGTTTTAACTACCTGGTAGCAGTGCTGGAATCATAATTATTTCCTGATCGCCTCGTCCCTAATCACAGAACAAGAGCTCATGGCTCCTCCAGGAGACACCAGAATAATTAACATACCTTTGAAACATCTTCACCTTTAACAAATGCAGTGGGACTAAGAACACAATTTTGCGACTAGACCAAGAGGTAAAAAGTGCCAGCCTTCAAAAGCAGCTTTGCTAAATCTACTGCTGGGTTGCTTTTTCATTGCATATCTGTGTATCTGCTGTTGTACAAAAGAGCTTTCAAGAACTGGCCTGAAGAAGCATTCTCATTCTTTCTTCCCATAAAAAAGCAGACCTGGCACAGGCACAGTAAATAAAAATAACAAGCATATGATGCCCAAGATGCATGTGAACATTAAGTGACGTTGGCAGCCCCCGCAAATAGAACTCCAGTTAAAAATAGCCTTTGTCTAAATGTGGAAAGTGAGTAAATATAGTAGCAGTTTCAGCTTACTACAGAGGCTTACAGGCTCCAAGTAACAGAGCTTATTATAGAGCATGTGCGTCAGCAAAAGGGAGAAAAGGGAGAAAAGAAAGACACGCATTCTGCAATTAGTATCTACAATGAGACACAAATTAACTTTTCCCCTCGTTATTTTTCTTGTTGTTTGAGAATTGTTACAGTGCTAAAGAGGAAAAGAGCTGGGATTGAGGAGAAAGCTGCAGCTAGCACCAAAGAGCAACTCAGGGAGCTTCCTGCACAAAGGCTGGTTGCACAGAAAATGAGATGTAAAGAGAGACAACAGGACAGACTGTGATCTCAGGTTCTCTTGACACAAATAAGGAGTATTGTAACCTGGCTAGAGGGAGCTCTCCTGGATTTTCTTCCCTCATTTGGCTGAACACAAGCTGGTGAGCCAACCTTTGAACTGACTGAACAGAAAGCAACATCAATGCTTTCCCTGACTCTATTCAATCCCTACTTCCGAGGAACCCTTGCAAGTTTTTTTAGTGATTGCAGAACTTGCTTCACTGAATCAGTAAGTCTACTCCACCTCATGTCTCACTTCATAAACAATTTGCTGTGCAGCTGAGGCGGGGAAAGCCCGCAAACAAAACCTGTGGGATGCCTTACACCTGAGGAAGAGTACCTGCTGTGTAATGCATGTGTATATTTAAGTAACCTCCCCAGGATGTTATCTCCAAGCATGACATTGCAGGCAGGGAATCCTTCAGTATTTTTAACATTCTCTTCTGGTTGAATTGACAAAAAGGAAAGAAACGTTCCCTGGTTTGTGTCTCTGATCTCCTCAAATCAGAGGGAGGGTGGGAAAGATCCTTTGTATTTCTTTCAATGCTCAATTCAGTTAAAGCAGAACTCCCAAAAGTCCAAAGTTCTCCCTTCATTCATGCAGAAAAGGACATTTTTCACAGGGTTCAGTGGGTTTCTGCTTCTGTACATAGTTTCTTATCTTCTCACTTTGCATTGAGAAGAATGGGGTGACAGTGCATAACAAAAAAATAAATGTTTGGGAGTGTTAGATGAGATACAGCATGATATAAAAGTTGTGGCCAGCTAAGAGTTGTCAGCAAAGTTGCCTTATTCAAATGGCATGGTAAATAAATGTTATAAATTCCTAAGTAGATCCTAAATTAACTTTTGGCATAGTGCATCACTATAACAAGTTAATTTTGCAGCTCCAAGGAATAGCCTTATATGGTTCACTTAAGTAATCATGCTAAATGAATGTTTAAGTGAGAACCATTTGCCAAATGCAAAGCAAGTACCATATATAACCTCTTACACAACTACATAACACAGCAATGTTGGCTGGTTTTCAAAACTCTGGGTTTTGTACAGATTATACCTGCTAACTCCAACCAACACCTGAGTCAAAAAGGAGCTACCTGGAATACACTACCACGACTTTTAAGATTAATAATTTAGCATTTATCCTGGCCTGTCTTCCTCACCATGCAGAAGATTCCCTTCCCTTCCCTTCCCTTCCCTTCCCTTCCCTTCCCTTCCCTTCTTCCACTATGACAAACAATAGTTTTGGCAATCTTCCTTACTTTCATTGTTTTGCTAAGAAAGAAGAAATAAGAAAGGAAGGAGAAACACAATGTGCCAAAACCTTCAATTATTATCTCAAAAGAATTTCAGCCTCCTTCTAGACTAGTACATCTTTGTTCCAGTATTTGTGTTGTTCCTCTGGCTTTCTTCTCTTACAGCTATCAGTGGCCAAAAAAATGTGTTCAGGAAAGGCAATTACAAAATAACCTGTGTAAGTTTAACACTGATTGCTTCTCCCTCCCTCCCCCACCCTTGCATCCTCCATCACCTATAAATATGGCAAGTTAAACTATTAGGGATAACTGAAAAAGTTCAGACAGACGTGCCTGTGTCTATTAGTCATCATTCATGCATTGTACCAAAATAACCTGCAATAGATGCTGTCTTGTTTCTTGCTAGAGAGTGCTGTTGAGTTCTTGCATTCACAATAAATCTGTTTGGAAGACTGCCCTTAAAGAGTTGCCATGGTGATTATTTTGGTACCATAAAGTAGAAGAAGCTAAAGTACTTACTAGCCCTATCCAAAATCTTGTCTTTTGGGGAGAGAGAAAAAAGAATAAAGAAATCAACAGATGGCATTTGTCAGAAATTCAACGTTCTGATTATTACTGATGTTGTGTTCTTCTTGGAGGAATTCTGGGGTTTGAGGTTTTCTGGCCAGAGAAAGGAGAGTGAATGGGGTGAGGGGAAGGGAATGGAAAAAAAAAATAAGTCAGTATATATGAAATCCCTTTAGCTTGCACTATTACAACAGTTTAGGAATAGTTGAAACAGTAGGTGTTAAGTAATGAAAACCTTCGAAAGAGTCTCCTTCCAGACTATTTACTAAATACTTAACACACTGTAAGCTGAAGAAGAGGAAATTGTTATCTCCTTGTGAAAACATCACAGACTTCCAAATGGTTAATTATAGCTCCCTTTTGCACCTTTCTTATGATGGAATCTCAACGGGAACGTGAGAAATGTCCCAAAGGAATCCATGTATCAGTCTTTCTACTTTGCATAGTAGAGGCACATGAATGCAGCTCTTCAAATTACTCAGTGTATTTTGTGTGACTGTAATGGAAAAGGTGAATTTAGGTTTATTAAGTGAAATTAGTGCACCATTTCACTTCAGTAAAAAAAAAAAAAAGCCTTCAGGTTAGCTGCTCAACCACTTATTTGCTGAACTCTCCAGTCAATCTAGGGCCTGTATATGGATTATGCACAGATTTAAATTCCAAAGTATGGCACCAAATTGGGACAAGTATGTGTGCAAGCATGCACCAGGACATGATGTTGGGTGTCTGCAGAGCATTAAGGAGCAATGGCTGGTCCCACCAGCACAGCACAGCTTGTGTCCTAGAGGCAGCACAGCTACATGAGGTACGAGAGATGTGTCCCAGGCAGGGTGCCATGCTGACAGGTCTATAAAGCTCCTCAGATTTGGAGTTAGCTCATGTTTTACTGCAGAAGGCTTCCTCGCATGATTTAGGGCAGTTGCAATGTGTCATACGGCTTTCTTCACAAGCTCTACTTTTGCTCCTTTTAGGTGCCTTTACTTTTTGTCTGAGGCAATAGCAGCCTCCACTTCTTCACATACAAAGAATCCAGAGTTTTGGTGAAAAACAGCTTTGTTTGCTTTAAACTTTATTTACTTAAAACCGTAAAATTGGCCCCTTCCTGGTGAAAGGTGCCAGCTGAACCGCTCCAGGAACTGAAACTCTTTATTCACTCTGGCGCTCATTTGCAGCCCATTGGAGTCCATGACAAGCCTTTAATTGACCGGTTTTCTGGCTCCTGGGTCCGGCCTTCCCAGGGCCGGCAGCAGCTGTGCAAACTCCCTCGCACTCCCTCCCAGAGCACCTCCGAGGGAGAGCTGAGTCCGAGCTCCGGGGAGCTGGCTCAGCCTGAAATCCCACCCCGAAACTGCAGCTGCCGAGCAGCGACGGGAACTCACCGAGCTCCTAATTGGGGCTTCTTTCTTCCAAAGAAGCTGTGCTTGGGGCCAGGGGATAATGGAGGTTTTGCTGCCTCTGACACCTCTGGCGTGTGTTCCCCATCTCTGCCCTGTGCCAAGTGGGGGTACGATGCCAGCAGGATGAATGTGAGAACAGGCAGAGAAACCTCAACTCGTTTTGGGATGAGCCGTGTTCAGCTGCCACTCAGGACAGCTGGTCACTGCCGTCTTTTGGGATTATTATTGTTTCCCAGTTTTCCGTCTCTGTACTTAGAGTTTGGGGGCTTTGCATTTTTACTGCAAGAAACAGGATCCTGGGTTATGTGGGGAAATGCAAAAAACAGAAACCAAAGAAATAATTGACAAGTTCTCACCCCTACCTCCAATTAAGGCGCTTTTAGGGGGGAGGGGGGGCGGCGGGATTTGTTGAAAAATTTCCAGTAAAACTTTCACAGGACATGCTCTGTTAAGAAAGAAAAAAAACCCACAAAACCAAAACACCCTCAAATAAAACTCATAAAAGCATAACCAAAACCAACTTTGCCAGCTTTAGTTTCCATTTCTGTAGAACTGCCAAGAAGATTTCAGAAATCACTTTTGGTCACTTCTGACCAAGTAAGTTTGGCTTCAGGTTAGTGACTGGTCATAAGGACCCTTTTGCACCATAAACTTAATTAATTATCCGGGTCCTGTTAGCATCTTCTCTCCCTGCAGATCTGAAGTGACCCAACACTCTTCAGCAAAACTGGTGATGACTCTTCACAGGTAAAGCATAGACAAAGGGGAGACCTATGATCAGAAAGGGCAGGGATTAAGAGTATTGTGACACAATAGGAAGCTGAAAAGGTCAGCTGAAGATTGTATTGTAAGACTGAATCTGAAGGAAATTCAAATATATTGCAGTTAGTAGGAGACTTAAGTAGGGAAAGAGAGGAAAATTGAAATAATTTTATTCAGGTTGTTCTCTTAATGGGAAGAGAAATTGCAAAGAGGTTGCACATGCTGATAATTTATTGTTCAAAAGTTTTGAACAACCCCATATCACCTGTAAAGACAATTATTAAGCACTGGGTATGTGGGTAAAGTTTCCTGCTATAGTAAGATTGTCATATGTGAAAGTTTAGTTTCATCATAACTCTTGAAATATTTACTGACATGTAAAAATTGCCTCTCTGCCTCATGTTATTACCACCAAGGTTTCCCTGAGGAAAAAGTTTGTTTAATAATTGGCTTATAACAGATGTTAGAATGAATAATAGAACATTAACCTGGGCAATTTTGGGGTGGCAAGTCTGAAATGGTGCACTAGAAGTTCCAGCAAATAGTAATTGCAGAGCTCAAAAAAGTAAGAGGAAAAAGGGAAAGTCAGTGGCACTGTAGAATAAGCACACTCCATGGGCATTTTCATTCAAGGCAGGGTGTAAGTAAAAGCCACCTGGAACCCTGGTTCAAAGTTATCTGAAATTATAGGAAGTACTCTATCGACTTGGATGGGAGACATGACAAGTTCAATTCTAGAGGGCTCACACATATTACCCTTCATTTGAGGCACCATGGAACAACATTTGTCAAGAGGCTGTAGAAGATGGAGGCCTGGGGAGCAAGATGCTGAGTGAAAGCCTGGGCTAGACAGCAGCAGTGTGTGCTCATTTGACCTCTCTTTCTTTGTTGTAGCTATAATTTGGAAGGACTAATGAAATAAAGCCTGGATCTGCTGATTCTCTCCTAGGTGCTTTTCCTCTCATAAAGCCTTACCTTAAACTTCTCACAATCCTGCACTAAATTATCAGTGTGTTCATTTTTACTTGTGTCAGTCTTATTTCCTCATTTCTTGATGTAATGAGTTGTCTAATTACTGCGACACCAATTCCTTCAGCAACTTCAAATAATTACATCTGTGTATTTCAATGACATCCTGAAGAGTTTGGGGGAGGTTTGCTTCAGGCTCAAAAGCATCAGGTGCCTCCTGATATACACACTTTCTGCCAAGATCTGCCTTCTTCCCTACTTTCTGAAACATCTAGAAACAAATATATGTCAGTTGTAATTAAAACAATCACCCAAGTACTGGATCTGACTCAGGGATTATCATTGTAATTTTAAGAGCTGTTTTCTCTGCACAGTTGTAAGAAGTGTCTCATTTTGTTTGTAATCTTCATGTTTCAGTGATACCATATTTCAGTTTTTCCTTACCTCCCTTTTCAAAAAAGTTATACATTTTCTCTTGCTGCATTTATATATACTAAAAGGAGAAACAAAAATAGTGATGAGCCAGAAAAATTTGCTGTATTCTGTTACCACACTGGTATTGTCTGCTATGTGTTTTCTCTTGTTTAATGCATAAGCAGAACTGCATTTCTGCCTGCCTCTCACTGAGCCAGGGAAGGGGCAGGGGGAGCTGTAGGAACAGCAGTGGAAGGGGGGCACCACACTGGTCGCTAAGACCAGCTCTTAAAAAAAAGTGCCTTTCCACACCAGTGTCAGTATGGAATGAGAATACAGGCTGCTGTTCCTGTATCCTGTACCATCACCTTGCATTAGCAGAGAAAGAACACGGTAGGCATGTAGGCTCCCACCCCTAAAATGAGCAGCCACAAACCATCTAAACAAACACCCATCCAAGCTTCACACATCCACACCTGTGCCAGTCACCTAAACTTTGAAGCATATGAGACAATTCTGGGGTGGATTCATCTCACCCTAATAAAACAATGTGAAGTAATTCAGATAATTTATGCCACAGAAACCCTTTCTTCCTCATCCCAGAAATAAAAGCTTGCATGTTGTAAGGTCCATTTTATCTCTGTTAAGGGCATTTGGGAAAATGCTCATGCTCTTGATATAGAGGACACTTGAGGCAAGAAAGTCAGTGATGTAAATGTACCTAACTGCACAGTCAGAAGACTACACTTACAATAACCTCGGGCCCTTCTTAGTAGAACACTGTACAGGGATGTGGGTGGAGTCTTTTTTAAACATTAATGCTCTCTGGCATATGTTCTAAATAAATGAGCGGAATGAAAAAGCATGGAAAAATATTTTGTACTGGGATTATTAATCTCTGTGGTATTCAGCCACTTCTTAGCAACAAACATTCCCCAGAGGAATTACTTCAATCAGAACTCACATCTTGGTCTTCAAGTCCTTTTGGGCATATTTGAATTACATTTGGTGCATGAAATATATTTTGGGGCATAACTACAGGGCAGTTTGGAAAGACCTTGGGGATAGTTTTGTACATAGGTTGTGAGCAGATAAATTGCATTTAAAATCATCCACTTGGAATTCCAGTGTTCTTGAGATAGTGACTGCTTGAGATCAGCATGAAACATCTCCTGTCTGAACACATGCAAACGTGTTATCAGGTGCATGGTATCCATCCTTAATCACACTAAAATCGGTGCTTAGAAAAGTTATGGAGAAGCTTAATGACTGTGAAATTAGACTATTTCATTAATACTTCAGAGATTGTAATGAACTTTTTTTTTTGCATGGGAAGCAATAATATATTTTTTCTTTTAAAGGATGTCATCAACTTGAGAAGCTTACTTCATCCTGCAGAGAGTTGTACAAAAGGCTGCGCTGAAGATAAGGAGGGATTGTATAAATAGGTTTTAGCTACACATTTGGACTAACTTGGAAATTGCATGTTCAGTGCTGAATGTCCAGTGGTCATTTATCAGAAAACTACCATGACCCTGTGGCAATTCAGCACATTTTGGGGTAATCCTGCATAGAAAAGTCACAGTGGATGATACAAGGAATAAGTTCCAACAAGTCCCTTAAACCTCACACTTCTTTTCTGGCCTTTAAGAACTAAACCTCTGTAAACAATTAATATTGGGGTTGCTTGCCATCATCACTGCTTCTGTTCCGTTTCTGTGGAAGCAACCTTAAAGCTGTAATAATTTGATTAGCAACATAATACCTGCATACCTATACTATACGTAGGTATACCAAAAGAGTGACATTCGGAAGGTCAAATGTAGCCAAGTGGAAGTATTGCTGTGAGCCCAGCCTTTTGCTGCTGCCAGGCTTGGTTCCTGCACTGAGCTTTCCACATCTGGATCAAAGAAACCCAGCATGAATAATTTTCCCCTTAGAGCAACGTCATGCCAAATCTTTGACACAAAGCCAGAATGGTGTGTGTATTCAGAAGTTCATAATGGCTACAATCCACAGAGACTGTAAATGGGTCCCTAATCTCACCTAATTTGCAGGTATTTTTACATTGCAGACACACCTGAACCAGTCATCTAGGTCCTCATTTTAGCCAGGGGGAAAAGAAAAGGGCATTGCACCATTTTTTTGGAATTAAATGAATGATGAGCTTTTAGCTCTCTCATGATGGAAGACCCCAAAGGGAATTTCTTTATAGTCATCTGAGGCCATATGGGATTAACTGGAGTCAGAGAGCCACATGTAGATGCAGTCTCACCACTTTGACCCAGAATTATCCTGAGTCC
Source organism: Orthonyx spaldingii (assembly GCA_013397795.1). NCBI lineage: Eukaryota > Metazoa > Chordata > Aves > Passeriformes > Orthonychidae > Orthonyx > Orthonyx spaldingii. The sequence goes on from VZTJ01004275.1 coordinate 174,740, forward strand.
AGACATCTGACAAAAGAACCTGAGTTCAGACTCTACCGTTCTTCAGAAGCCATCAAAGACTGATACCTTCCAAGATCAAGACATTATGCTGGACACAGGTATTCCTAGTAATTACTCCCAATCAGCCCCTAACCATCAGCTGAGATATGTAGATGAGAGGCATACAGTGGCCTCCCATCATGAAAAATATGGTGCTGTTCCTGCTGCTATACCTTCTACTGTGTGCTCCTTCACCAAGCCCTGAGCCACAGAGCTACATCTGCTGTCACAAGCTACCCAGCTTTCTGCACCTCCCACAGCTGCCTTCGGGTTCTGGGCATCTCACCAGGGGCTCACCTGACTCATCCAGCAGGAGGTAAAGGCAGCAGAGCACTCCATTTCAGCACACAACTCAAGATCGCGTTTCCTGGGTAATTGTTATTGTTTTATCCATTTGGTAACTAATTTTCATTGTGTATGCCAACTTTCAGAGGCCAGTTAAACATTTGGCAACACTAAACAATTAGCAGATTTTCATTTACGTAGCAGTAGTCTTTTGGCAATCGCATTGACTTACAGAAGAACACTTCTTTGAGGTTTATTGATACTACATATATTTCAGACTTTTCCTAAAATAAATACTAATCCATTGCTAGAGAGATCATTAACAAGAATATTCAATCACTGCTTCTCAGTATCTACTTCCTGCACCCGCAAAGTCTCCATTAGTTTGCCAGCAGTACTAACACCTATTTTACTTCACTATGCCTGTCCTAGAATTAAATAAATAAATAAGAGGGAGAAATGTCAAATAAAGCCTTTGAAGACATTAATTTTTGTAGTATCTTTTCCCATACTGTGAGGAGATAGAGACTGTTGTTCAGTCACTTTTTGAGAATCAGCTCACATTTTGGTCTCCTCTAAGAATAATAGAGAAATCTATTTTGATTTCAACATCTGCTAAGCCAATGAATAGGAGATTTTCTATAGCTGAGATATTAAAAAAATGCAGAAGTTTACATGTTAAATTCTGCTTCTCATTCAGTTTACAACTGTTAGAGTGGATAAGCTAAAAATCCTGATTCCTCTGTGGAAAATTCTCACCAAATAAAACATAAAAGGGAAGAAAGAATGAAATGTTGTTTTTAAAATATGCTTCTCTGGTTCTCTTGTAATTTGCTACCTGGAATCCAATTTAAAATATGTAAATACAGTAAAATGTAACTTTAATCATAATTATCAGTCACCATTCTGGACTGCGTAGCACACACAGCCTGACCAAGACCATTTGAAAGACAAAGTATCTTGCACTTCTCTAGCAGGTCTAATCCTTCATATTAGAAGGTGGAGGAGACTTGTTATTTTGATGAGGAGCATTTTTTATCAGGAACAGCTCACAATGGAGGGGAAGACAGGCTTTCTTGCTTTCCCTGCATTTTTCTTCATTTCCTTTGTTTTCTTTAAAATTAAACTCTAGTAAACTTAATTTTTAAATGAAGAAAACCATTCGTCTAAAGAAAAATCTAAGTATAATTCAAAAGCCTTGAACTGAACTGTCATTTCTTTTTGAAAGAAAACAATGTAATGAATTTTACACAGATGTTTCAATTAACTTGAATAGATATTTCTTAAGGGGAAAGCATCCCCTCCACATTCTAATGTTAGAAACATGCTCTGCTTCCACTAAAAGGTGTTCGCTGTTCTTGATGCAGAAAGTGATCTCTGCCCTGATCTTTGGTGCTGTCTGTAGCAAGAAGCTACAGAGGTGAGACTTCTCCACTCCTAAATACAAGGTCATGGTTGAGGGTGTCTGTCAGATCGCATCCTTTTCTTTTTCATCCATTTATGTTCAACCTGGGCACAAAATCATCTTTTCCCCACTTGTACCCCTTGTACAAGCAGTGGACAGGAGGAGTGGAATGTTTCCAACTAAAGATGTTGCTACCCACCAGGGTCGAGTTTTTTTTTTCTCAAAGTGCAAGAATGGGAAGGTGACCATAGGGGAAAATTACCTGGTACACTTAGCAGGTGGTAAGTTAAAGGCGGCAGGAGAAATGACTGTTTCACACATCAGAGAATCATTATGGAATGTATTGCCATTGGATATTGGGGAGGCAAGAAGAGAAAAAATAATTCAAAGGGAGATTAAAACAAGTTCACTGGCAGCTTTTACAGTTATCATATGCTAAAGTGTAGAGACAATATCTGGCTCAAGAAGCCTCCACATTCCTGGTTGCCCGGCAAACCACTGTAAAGTATCTCTCTGTAATTGCCTTGCTCTGCTTCTCTTTCTCTAAACATCTGCTGCAGGCCACTGTCAGAAAACGTGTGTTGGGCTGGCTGGACTTTGGCTGTGACCCACTGCAGCAGCTCTCGTGGCATTCACTAAGGGGACGAGGCTATCGCGCCTGCACACCAGCCACGGAAGCTGACAAGATGCAGAAAGGAGTGCAAACGGCACCCTAATTAATAGTGATGCAAGAGCAGCTCTGCAGGCACTGTGCCTCCCGAAGACGTGACAACTCCCAGGGCTGGCATGGGAGCGATAGGGGCTCTACACTATCCCTAGAGCACAGCTTGTTGCTTGATGCCGTGGTTTAGTACTAAGTATGCAAGGGCATTCTCGACATAGCTGGTGGCAGAAATTGCACTTCTAAGCTGTCTGGTGGATTTATATGCTTAAAGGATTATGAATTACTGCCAACCAGTACCATTTGCAATGTTTTGCTTTCTATCCTACAGATCCAATTACTTGAGGGCATTTTTGATTGTATATGTAGTTAGAATAGGGGTTTGCTCTAGTTATTTTACATTTTCATTACAATAAGTTAATATAGAAGCAGACCTCAGTCTACAAATTCATGTTAAACTTCAGCAGTATTACTTAACTGAGTAAAATTAAGTATATGAGTAGGTAAAGAGGTAAAGAATTAAGCACAGACCTTGACAAACAGGCATCTCTAAGGATGGAACCACACCACAAAAAAACAAATCTGGAAGGATATAAACCACACCTAATCCTGCATGAATGGCAGCAATTGTTTGTGCCTGAGCACTCACACACAACCAGATTTGAACAAACAATTTCTGGGATAGGAAGCAGAATCTAGCGTACATATTATTGTCCAAGTAAATATGAAAAGACTGCCAACTTTGCTTGAATATGCCACCTGATCTCACTGGGAATTCAAAAGATATGAAATGCATTTGCACAGAGCTGCCATTCTGGTACTGATCTAGGAGGTGCATGTAGCACGCACCTTGCCGTGAAGGTAAGAGAGGAATGAACACACAGTGTGAGCCATACCGCAGAGACTGAGAGCGGAGATACGGGAGAATGCACAGAGACCTCTGTTCCACCTGCATTCCAGGGAGACTGAGACCTCAGACCTTATCTCAGGGATCAGTTCTCCAGCTCCAACACCAACCCTGTGTGAAACTTTATACCACAAAATCTCAGAAGGAGGGACTCTTACTCTTTCATTTTCCTATTAGAACTAGCACAGGACATGCCTGCCCAGGTGGAGTGAGCAGTGCAGCAAGCAGGATGTGCTCCAGTGTGTCCACAATGGGTTAAGAACAAATGCAATGGACAGGTGTGGCTTACACATATTTTCAATTGTTTGAACAATTGCATTAATTTTCGCTGAGGAAAAACCCACCAAAAACCACACAGAGGAGAAGGAGCCCTTTTAGACTCTCAGTAAGACCTTCATTATGAAGGTTCATAACGAACCTTCAGGGTTCATTAAGGACCAAGTTTTTCCAAGCTACCATTTACTACCTTTTCGAAAAACTATTAAGTGGCACACCTGTGACAATTCTTGTACAACAGGCGCAAGGGGATGCTTTCTCTAACTGTGAGCAAGTAGAGCTATAAATAAAAACTTTGGTACCTGTAGTACCCTTCTTTTGTATTCTCAGGTAAGACCATCAGCACTTCATCTGGCTACTCAGATCAGCTGTACCTCTTTCCTGCCCAGCAGGTTCTGATTTTATTTACTTCAGCTTGACAGCTATTCAGAGTATCTGTCTCTCTTCACCAGCCATTCATGCAGCTCTGTAAACAACTGCAGCATAAATAAATAATGGGTGGTTATAGAGAAGACAGACTCTTTTTGAAGATGCATAGGAATAAGACAAAAGGCAATGGACACCAGTTGCAACAAGAGAAATTTCAACTAGATTTAAGAAAAAAAGTCTGCAAGATGAGAGGGGTCAAGCACTGGATCAAGTAGCCCAGAAAGAATGTAGAACCTCAATCCTTGGAGATATTCAAACACCCATTGGACAAGGCCCTAAATAAACTGCTCTATCTTTGGAAACGGTCCTGCTTAAGTTGGATGTTGGACTAGAGACCTCCAGAGGTCCTCCTCTTCCTAAGTGATTCTGTAATGCCAGTAAATCTGCATCAAATAAATGCTTTTTTGTAACTAATGACCAAAGGAGACATTCTGTTACTAAAAGGGAAAAAAAAGTGAAAGGAACAAGTTGATGTCCTTTAAAGAGTACACAAAAGGCCATACAATCAGAGTGAACACCATTTTTAATGAAGAGGAGGAATCATATTAATGCACAGTTGCAATTACAAAGTATAATAGTGTTCTTCTGAGAGCCCAGGGTAAGGTTTGTGCTTGTAGTTATTTAGCCATGGAGGTATAATATGGGTGCATGGAAACTGCACTATACATGCAGCAAGGGTTTTGGTTACTTTTGTGAAAGTAGCCATGTTTTTGCATATGTTCCCACTCCCAACCTAATATCCATTTGCTCTAGACTGTAGCCTCATGATTTTCATCACTGAATTATCCAAAAGTCTGGGCATTAGGTAGAGAAAGCACTTCAAACACAGTCTGCCCAGATTCATACTTGAAAAATGTAAAACCTGATAAAATAGTAAAACACCAGTCTATAAGTTCAGGTGAAACTCTCCTTCACTGGTTATTTTTCAGACAGAGCTTGGTCACTGGCTCCATATCCACTGTGTCTGATCAAAACCGGTTTAGATCACCTCAAAAACTACAATGACTATCTTCCCTCTCATGATCCTGCAGTGCTACTGCTATGGGTTTTACCTTTCATTCTTCCTCTCCTACCTGACACATCAACTCTACTTTTTATCTAAAAGGTTTCAGCGCAGAGTGACAAGCACTGGTTCAAACCATTCCAGCCCAGGGGAGGTTGCAACCCCTGTGCATGGTGTCTGCTCCCCATAGAAAAATCAATAATGTGGAGGGAATACAGGAGAGATTTCCCATTACTTAAAGAGAAATTTCCAGTTTGCTAGGACCGGTCCCTGTGGATTAGATATAAAATGTAGATACTGTAAGACACTACTTCCTAGTTCCAAAAACTGCAGGAGCTCTCAAGATATAGAGAGAGTGCCACAAAAAGCAAGAACAAAAATCAAGGGTTTGTGCACAACTCACTTGCTAAATCTACAGCAACTGGGAACACTGCCAGACCAAACTGCTCCAATGAAGAGAGGCATTTGCCACAACAAACATTCCACTCCACATCCTGGATCACACAGTTTTAAAAAGATATATTTGAGCAGCAAATAAAATGCAATGACGATATCAAATTTAACATCAGAGAGGAATCTTTTAGTATCTGCCAGTCCTTTGAGTGTCAGATAGAGGGGGAAAAAATCAGAGAAGCTAAGACTCTTCTTTTTGCTTTCCACTGTTTATGATGAAATGACTTATTCAGAGGACAGATACTGTGAATATGTGAGCTGTGCTATGACCAGCTGGCCTATTTTGGATTGCAGCCGCAATACACAGATGGAAAGTATGTTTCTAGATTGCATGATTTCTTTCTAAAATCTGCTTTTTTTTTTTTT
>VZTJ01004275.1:180644-258185 GCA_013397795.1 Orthonyx spaldingii
CAATTACCGAGGTTAAGGAGAAAGTGTGGCAGTTCCTTTGAAATTTAAAGGGAGTTCAAAGATCATTCAAACACCATTTTCTGAATGTTTTTCTGTAGACGTGCACATCTTTATAATCCCACTGCTGAAATCTCAAACAGGTGACAGAAATTATATGTTGTTTCACAGCTTGCCCTATGGAAAAGGCATGAAAAAAGTCAAATGATTTGACAGAGAAATATGAAAGCTACCATGTGTATTTGCTGTCTCTGTCAACATGAGCTGCATTCAGTTTGGGCAGGAGTCTTTCATTATCAACACCTCAAGGAATATAAGGAACTTGAGAAAATATAAAGTAGGACCGTTCTAGGTGCCTTGCAGCACTGCTAGCGTCACGTTGTCGAAAACAATCTCTCTTCCTTTGTAAGATCAATTTGCATACAAACTGCAGAGGCTGAATCAGTCCTCTCTTCTTACTTGGAATGCTGCAAGGCAACATTTCTGGATTAACTCCCATTAATCATTCCTGAATCTCAGCTTTTTTCTTTCTTTTAAATCCATATACAAAACCTCACAAACTCACTCAGACTGATGTCTTGTTTCAGATTACAATTGCTATATTGATGCCCTGTTTAGGACCAGTATATTTTACTTTGGTATTTATAGGGACATATTATCAAGTAGGTCTAGTCCTTCCAAAATGTAGTGCCCACACACAACTAAACCAGGATCCTGTATGTGATGGGAAAAGGAATGGTTCCAAGCCATACCCATACAGCCAGCTGATTTCTACTCTCCCTTCAACAACAGATGAAAACTAGGAAGCTTCTTAAAACCAGGAAGCACGTCTTCCTAAAACCACAGCATTATGTAGTCTTTCCTAGGAGCCCTCTGCAAATCCCAAAAGTGACAATTGTCCCATAATCTGCATGTGAAGGAATCTGAAGCTCAAGATTTTATGTTTTCCCTACTTAGGGAAGTCAAAGAGCCAGCTTCAGGCCTCAGCAAATGAAGACTAGGTCTGGTTATAAATAATTACTTCTGGAACTGGCCTCCACTTAGATTCAGTTCAGGCTTTGTTACAGTGGTCAGGTAAAAGTTGTTAAAGCAGGATTTTATTCCAAAACCTGAAGGTGTACTAAGTGCAGTCACTTGCTGGTGAAACAAGCACATAAATAACATGATTTTATTTTAGAGGAATAGAAGAAACCCAGCAACTCCCGGCCTTCCCCTGTTCTCCCCCTCCCCACACGCAAAGCACTTCACAGCCATAGTATTTTTATTCACCCATAAACAAATCAGTGGTTTAGCTCTCTTCTTATACTGTCAGGAAATGGTCTTCTGTGACCTGGAAAACTCAGCAAGTTTCTGAACAGATACATCCATATTTCTGGGTTGATTTCTTTATTTATTCTTTAAGAGAAGCTCATGAATGCATTTTCGCTGAAGACTTTGGCACTCTCATCAAGAAAAAAACCCCCACAATGTAAAAATCATATTTTTGGGAACTGCAAAATCATCTCTATTTAGCTTCATAATAAGACGTTTTCTCTTTCTTTATAGATTGCCTGTAAGACAACAAAGAAACCTCATGTAAGTAAACCTGTGCTGGAATGTTTTGCTATGTACAATGTTCATGTATTTTCACTGATCTGTTTCTGAGAAAGGGTAGCAAGTGACCTAGAGGAAACAACAAAAAAACTCCACAATGCCATATGATAGAAAATATCTTCTTTATATACTCCGTAATAATGTGTTGCAACATTCCCAAAATGGCAGCTGTCCCTTTGGACAGCTCTGTAAAGAGGGGACGACAGTATAGCCATAGCCACAAAAAACAAATATATTTGATTAAGTCATATACCAAAGAGTACCTTTCCTGTTTAATCAGATTCAACCCTGTTGGAATAATATGACAGAATTTTTGCCTCATGTTGATGCAAATAGGCAGTGTTCCAGATATCTCCACTGAGAATATCGTTTTAAAACTAGGCAAAGGAACAAAAAGCAAAGCCTCTTGAATAGTTTTAATTTTCTAGAATTTGCCAAGGCTGCTTACTGCTAGGCTACTCTCCCTGCAGCAGTATTTTGTTGGACAGAGAGCCCAAGCCCCCTGGTTTCTCCAAGCCTTCTGCCTTGTAAGCATTATGCCCTTAGAATGGGCAACAATACACAATTATTTGTAACGTCAGAACAAAACAAAACAATTGACATCTAGAGTATCAGGTGTCAACTTCTCATAGCAAGCCATTTGTAACTAACCCTTACAAGAAAAATGTCAGAGAAAAATTATCTTTTAAAGCATACAATGTGAGGAATTTTTCTTTAATTCATTCAGCTTTGTAATTCAAATTTTCTTTAATTCATTTCAGAAGAGTTAAGAGAGCCCTACTATGAAGAGGAACAGTTTCTCAAAAGAGTAACTCTTCCATCAGATTCTTTTCCCCACACTATTGTATAGATATATGTTCATTTTTATACTTGAAATTATTTCTGGGCTTCTTAGCAAAACATTTAGAAGTGTTAGAGGTATAATACTATAACGCTTTTTCCTAAAGTTACTCCAGTAACTAATGTTTTGAGGAGTATATGAGGTCAAGGTAGACTGATATGGATTATATTTTCCTTATGTATCTTCAGTATAGTTGCCTTTAAGTTTTAAGTCAACAATAAACAAGAGAGCCCATTAAAGAGCAGGGACATATTTCTGAGTCCCCTTTGGTCAGGTACATACAGGAGCACTCCAGTGTGTAAGAGAAATGAACAGATTGTCCTAGTTTCCAATACCGGTATCAGTAGGTATTTGTGGTATTTACCTTCATGGGACTCAAGTACCAAGAAGGGATTTGAGTCAGTGTGTAACATTCATCCCAGGACTACAATCTCCTCTGGACTTATACATGAGGTTAAATAGACGGAAATAAAATGAGAAAAGGGACAAAGAAATTAAGTCAAGAGTGCAAGACATACATTTCATGCTGATGAAAGAGTGACGTGTGTTTGCTCTCATCACTTATAAGGTGCTCGGGAGCTGTGGTAAGTCACTGTGAAAGTCTTCAATATCAACTCCACCATTTCTCCATCCATGGAAAATGTCACTATTAGTCATATTTTAATCTATTAGTCCTGATGTCATCATATTGTAAATTAACCTGGAATTGATATGAACAGAGGTGTTTTTTTTCATGTGAAATAAATTTTACACTATTTTAAAATATTCACTTTCGAGGTAGTTCTTTCATTTATGGCAATTCAAACACGACATAAATCTGACAACCAGCACTTGAGCAGTGCTTGAGCCTTAGCGCCCAGCAGGCTGGAAGGACACCCAGATTGTTCTGTGTACGGCACAGAACACAGGATACACGCCAGATCGTGCTCCTAAGGGCTTCCTTTTCAACCCTCACACCCACATATCCCCAGTGCCAGGCAGATGTGCTCTCACGGGGCCAATCCCCTCTCCTTGCAGGGGTACCCCAGCCCCGGAGCGCCTGTCCCGCGTCCGCCGGCAGCCTGTCAGAAGGTGGCACCATGGAGATACGGATGTCCCCGGGCGGCTGGGCTCCTCGCGCTCCTGTCTGGTGCCAAAGCTAAACATCAGTTATACGTTAATTTTTCAGTAGGATCATAAAACACTAATCCCGGTTGCTGGTTGGATGCATTATCAATATGACGGCGTCTCTCATCACGAAACAAAAGGAAGAAAAAATGCTGTCGCTGCCTTTCAGTACTGGGTGGCCAAGCTGAGTGACTTTATACTCCGTCATGCTGAGAACAAAAGTTCAAGAGATTCATATTCCTTGTAGTAAAAAAGGCATATTGAAGGTAGAAACCAGGTCAGGTTAGTAAGAACAACCATAAAAAATAGTTTAAGTACATACAGTTAAAATTAGAAATGCCTACGTGAGATATGAGTAATGTCTTGTTATATTTTCTGTAACTATATCAGTGCAAAGCAGATGATCAGAAAAGTTTCAGTCTGGTTCCTGGAGAATAATTAATGAAATGGGTAAATGAGACTGAGAACAGCAGCATGTTTCATTTATTTTCTTTTTTTTTTTTTTTTTTTTTACTCTTCACAGCTGCAAGCCAATGGCTAACAGATCAGAGACAAAGACTAAAACAGGTTACTAGATCAGGTTTGACAGAATATATTTGGTAGTTTTCAGATCAGCCATGCCAAAAAACATCCACTGTGGACTACTCTGGGTCAGATATCTGGCACAAGAAGATTTGCTATTATTTTTGAGGACCCACAGAAGAGAGGGAAATGCCAGAAACTCAAAAATACAAATTCCTCATTTAATTTCTGAAGGGAGAAGGTGGTCGTGACAGGGTAGAAATCACAAACTTATCTTTGCCTCTGTTTTCAGAATAAAAATCTCATTAAAAAAGAAAAAGAAGGAAACATGGTATCTTTAGTGGTTAAGTAGTTAATATTAATTAGGAAGTAAAATGATGAGTTGTGCTAAGAAGAGACCTGCAGTAAATATCTCTTGGGCAACTTAGTATTCAATATTTTTATTAGAGATATGGAACAAGAACTGGAGAGCCTGCAAACTTAAAAACCACACAACACAAAGCTGGGAATGACTGCAAAAACGGAGAAATGCAAGCTTGGAATACAAATGATCTTGACAAAATGGAGGAATGCCTAGAAAAAAGGACTGCCTGCATTCACTCAGAACAATCACAAATATTTATATTGATTGGGAAGAAAAAGTGCGTAAAACTGGAGGGAAAATACCTGGCTAAACAAGGGTTTTGCAGAAATGGATCTAGGTATTATAGGAAATCACAAATTGAATTATGTGTCAAAAATGTAATGCCGTTCTGAAAATGGCAAATCATAAAAAGATAACTATCAAGAAAAATGAAAATAATTGAACCTTTTGAGAGATGGGCCATATTTGACGGTGGTAGAAAACGGATAGCAATGGGGGTCTTCCAACTGAGGATGTGTGAACACATTTTATTTTTAAAAGAAAAGTAAAATGACAAGGCAAATATGAATCAAACCAGACCAAAACAGGATAAATGTATGATAGCAATTGTTTTCTTAAGGGACTGTAACCAATGTCAATTTCATTCTTATGCTGTATATCAGAGGTTAATATCTGAGTAAAGGTAGTTAAATTGGCTTTTTATTATTGAATTATAATCACTTGAGCAATTATAAAAACAGGTGTTGCTGATTGCAATAAATTATTCCTTCACCTGATCACTATACAGCTGATAAGAACTCAAGATTGCTGCACAAGTACTCTTTTACTTGTGCTGAAGCCTTCTTCAAAGGCATTTATTAAGCCAAGATGCTCTGGAAAGAAACTCCACTGAAGGACAAGGACAAAGATTAAAATCTTCTAAGAAAGAGTGTGCAAGCTGTGGTGTCTGCAGATCTTGATTTGATCATTAAGTAGCCTTGATACTTAGTTGACTGTTGAAAAGAAGTGTTTTCAATGTGTCTACAAGAATTTTCTCAGGCTTCTAGACCTATCATTTAATCTTAAATCCTTCAGTCTATGAAGTTTGCAAGAGTACAGCGTAATAGTATGTTTAATGGCTCAGCTAAACACAAGTTAAAGTGGTAGATAGCATGTATTTGGTTTAGCCTTAGCAATAAGATACCTGGAAAAACACCAGGGGGTTCAGCAGAAATATTTTCCACAAGCAGCTGGAAAATAAGCTTGCCTGCAAACCCAGTGGATACAGCTGATGCTCTAAAATGAAATACCAATATATTGTATGAATCAGGCATTATCTGAAATACTTTAATGGGATCAATGTAATTCTATATGGGTTATAATAAGTAAAATGCCTACTCTGAGATGGTTTGTCTGCCATGTAATGGGTGCTCATTCTGATTTTCTGTTTAACAGAACATTCCCTGAACTTTTTTCTAAACTGGGGTAATTTAAAATTTTAATGTGGATTCTCAATCATTCTTTTTCATTGATCATTCATCCATCCAACACAAAGTTTCACATATTTGTCTCACTATTGTAAGCAATGTTATACCTCATGTTAGGCATCATTGACTCAGCAGGCTGTGTATTCTGAATAAACTCATTTTTATATACTTCTGTGGAAGTCCAGTTTCCTCATTAATGTGGAAATCCTGTGCCTTTGGTGGTATAAGCATGCGTGGAAGTCAGGAGTTTGATTAATTGTGTTGTGAAGCTGAGATAAATACAGTATTTTGAGGTACTTAGATTTTTCAACCTCTAAAATGTAAGTCTAGTTTTCATGCTGGCAAATTCTCCTTTTTCCTATTTGATCCAATTAGTGTGCAGACGAAACAGCTGTCCCAGCTTTGTCGAGTACAGAATTCATAATAGGTTTTGTACAAGTTTTTACAGGAAGTCAAATGCAGAGTTATAGTTTTGGTGCTTTTATTGTGTTGCTACATTCTGCCTTTACTCACTCTTATTTGAGTAGTATGACCTGAACATTTGCTCCTGCTAAGGCTGTCATGGAGACAGTGCTAAGTTAGAACTTAGCAAACGGTCTTAGCACAGTCTGTCTGTCCAGCTGCTTTGCCTTTTGTCACTGACAGAAAACTTTCTCCAGAGGCTACCGTAAATTCCCTTCTCAGCTGATGATCCATGTTGCGCAAAGAAGATTAATGCTTTTGGTACAAGCCAAAATATTCACTGCCAGATGTACAAGCATAAGACAGCCTTTAAAGCAAAATATTTGCTCTGTTGAGAAGAATTGCTTTTGGTTCTGTGTTTCATGAAGAGACCTTTCTGGTGGGTTTCTGAACTTCCTCTAACCCCACCTATGCAAAGAGGCTCCCAGGAACATGTAGGCAGCTGGACACAGGTCTCCTAGAGAATTTTTTCAAGTCCTCAAACAGCAATGAAATCATTAATGATAAGTATTACTAGATTTACAAAGAATAAACCTCCTAAAAGCAATTTTGGCTGGTCTTGGGATGAGAAATACAAAATATGCAGGGAACAGAAAAGTAGAAATAATTGACTGATATCAGCAAAACAATTGATGCTGTTTCATGACAACTTCATCAAAACTTGCAACTGCAGCACTGTCATGCAGAATAAAAACTCTCTGAAAATCCAAGAAAATACTTTTAAAGGCTTTGAATTCAATCAGTAAAAACTGTTTTAGAAAATCTTCTTTAAAGCATCAGTAACTTTGAAAAGAATATAAACAAATCATTCATAGCAGATACAATTTAGAACAGTTTCCATAAGTGGTGAAATAACATAATTTATAAGTGCAGTCAGTGCCTTAGGTATCTCGGAAGGGTTAAGATTTTTCTCAAAGGTACTGATTTCTACAGATCATTTCTGGAAATAACTTTTAGCATATATACTGTATGTATATTATTTTTGATAGTAAAAATTGAGCTGCTCTGGATGCATGGATGAAATTGTATATGTTTCTCTGTGTTACCTGATTTAGAATACATCATCAAGTTAAGGTTTCAGGTAAAATTACTTTATTGAGTTCCTATCATGTGTTTCTATTTAATCCTGTGAATTGACTTGGAAAAAAAACCAATATGAGCACCAATCTGAATCACTTATTCATTGAAATATTTCAATTAGCCAACAATTTAAATCATAAATCTCAAGGCTGAAAAAACACAACTAATTTTTGTGTGTAATATTTGTGTGGACAGGAAAACCTGTCTCAGCTTTTCAGAAAGGAAGAACATGGCATTTCTAATACTAATCTGGTTAAAAATGAGAGAAGCTGAGTAACGAAAGGTGCCTTGAGCCTTCAGAGAAATGCAGTGGTTTCCAGGCCTCAATCTTTGAACCACAAACTGTCTTTGAGGAGCAAAGGACCTTCTCAGGTTATCTTTGCTGTTGACATTTATTGCTACAATTTGCTAAAAATTACCTTTGACTTAGTAAGTCACAGTTTCAGGCAGATTCTACGACCACCAAGCTTTACCTGAGAAAGTTCTAGCAGTGGGGTCCCAACAGATGGCACATATCACCGTCTTTTCACAGGACACATTCCACCTGACCCCTTCTAGTGAATGATTGACTCTTTCTCAGGTTCTGCTGAGTTTTGTTAGATCCCAGGAAGAATTGCCTGAGCATTACTGGCTAGGAAAGTCAGTAAGAATTTTCCAGCTTAAGCTGGTATTTCATGATGGTTATTTTTATATCTTTATATACAAAAATAGTCAGTGGTGAAGTATTAAACTATTAAAAATTTGAAAAGTCAGTGTACACTCTTTAGTTAAAGGAAATTTTGATGGTTCAGGCTGTGTAACAAACTACAGGTGAGTTCTAAATTCTCTATTCTGTAAACAATATCACATGTGGAAAAAAGAGCAAACTTTCACCATATCACAGACTTAGATGTCTGATTCCAAAGTGTGAAAGAACAGCAAGAACACTAAATCAGATGACTGTTGAAAATGGATATTAATATCTCACTGGGAGGCTTTTGTTTAAAAAAGTTTTGTTCTTCTCAGTTCTTAGTTTTGAGGAAATGAAAGACGCCTCCTTTATGCTTGGGCCTTCTAACTGTAGCTTGAATCATTGTGCTACCTGAAGTACTATTGCAAGACAGACATCTCTGTTTATATGAGCTAGTTAATGGGAGAAAAGGCAACTACTCTTGGAACTACACATTTCCTCACATACCCCCTTAATGCCACAACACAACATGAAGAGTTCCCATTTGCTGTTTATACAGGGTGACTCTCATCCCACAAAAAATGTGCATGTCATGTTTGGTCAGGGATAGTCTGAAGTTCCTTTTGTGGCCGTTGTCTTCAGGGCCAGCTGTCCAAAGCTACAGCCTGAGTGAGGGTAATCTGCATGGGTAAAATGCAAAAAAAACCCCAGCAGAAGCATATTTTAATTCCAGGGCTGGCCTGTGATCACTGAGTTACTAGACTTTTCTCTAACACTGTATTAATTTCTGTGAAATTCTACAAAACCTCCTGAATTTTAAATTCCCTGTACAGTGCTCCTACTCATTACATCCTCTTCGTCCTACTTGGGGCAGTCCATCCATCTGGGACCTCTCAAAGTGTCTCAACAATATCTGGCTAATTATTCTTTCTAGGTATAGGGAATGTTTACCTTGCTCTGAAAATGAAAGAGGTTGTCAAATGATTCTTATAAGCATGGAGGTTTTCTGTTGAACTGTTTTGGATCTTCTATTATTTCCATCAGTGACCTGAAATGATAGCCCAACTTTATTAATTTCCTTATTTTCCTTCAATGGAGAAGCACAAGTAAGAGAAAGAGTAGGGAAGGCAAAATATTGTTCTGGGACCAGACTGAATTCCTAGTTACCATTCCCACAAGACCATCAGTTTATTGTGGCCTTTGCTGTTAATTGTCAAAAAATGCCTTTGCTCACAAAGAATTGCAGCGGCCTTGTATGAATTTCCAATACAGATTTCATTCCTCTTGCTTGAAACACAAGAAGCTTGAACTTTTCTTGCTTTCTACTTTGAATATATGACTTTAAAAAAAATCCCATCATACTAAAATTCACATTTAATTTGGTGTCCACTTAGGGAAATTATTTAACTTTATAAGTACCACTTAAAACAATCTAGAAAAAAAATTCCTCAAAACAACTGGTTTTATAACTTCTTAATACTTCAGTATTTAAATTTATTAAAGTGAAGATAAATATAATATTATAATCATTACCAAACACTAATCTCTCATAAGAAATCATAGCAATTTTTCTAATATTTAGAACAGCTTATCTATCAGAACTTTGAATGTACCTATAGGCCTCAATGGCGCTGTCCAGCCTGGCCTGAAACCTTCACCTGCATTCTTGGCCCATGGGCTAAGGAGCTCCATCTAAATTCAAGCCCTGTTCTTCATTCCTTCCTTAGGCCCTGGACAGTGCTGCAGCTTTGTCTCTGGTTGTGTCTCCTGAACAGGCCTAGTTCAGGTTTTGCTGTAACCGTGCCTGTCCATGAACGTGTTATCAGCACTCTGCTCACCCAGGCCAGGTGCTGTGGGACTGTGCTGTGCTCACTAAGGATGGCCATCATCACCCTTGGATTTTGCCTTGAACTCCCTTGTGGCGTGGCCTTGCTCTGGTTGCCTTTTGTGTTTCTTTTTAAAAAAGAAGGGCCCTCCCTGCCAGGCCGGACCCTGGTGTTCTGCCCTGCATATGCCCCTTGCCTTCAGGGCTCCTGAGTAACCTGGGTGCCAGCAGCAGCCACAGACTTGCCTGCTCACCCTGTGTCCTGGTTCTGGCCAGGACAGAGCTCATTTTTGCAGTAGCCAGGAAGAGACCTGGAGGTTATTCTGTACCACCTCACGCCATTAGCAGGGGCAGGGAATATCTTCTGGTTGAGTGAGCGTGGCAGATAGAGTTCTGGGGTGCTGCTGGTTCTGAGTTAAGGGGAGCACTTGGGCAGTGCCAGTTCTGAGCCAGAAGGAATGTTTGGGTGGCACTGGTTCCAGGCTGGAGGGAGTGGTCAGGGCAGCATGGCTGTGGTCAGGTCAGGCTCTGCAATGAGCATTTGACATGTCAATCACTCACTCTCTTCTGTGCTTTTGTTACTAATACTGTTACACATAATCTTATCTCATTGCTGTTTCCAGTAAACTGTTCTTACCTCAACTAATCTGTTTCCATCTGATCTTTATCTTTTGTGCCTCTAATTCCCATCTCCAGTCCGCTGAAGAGGGGAGAGGAAGGGCGAGAAAAAAGCAGCACATGGTTTGGAGAGTCTCAGTGGGAGCTCTAAATTGGAGAGTGCTGTTGCTAAACCACGACACCCTGCCTGGGCACTGTGGGATGGGAGCTCAGGCAGGGGCTGAAGGCCCCAGGCAGGTTCCGGGGTGACAGGACCTGGGGCAGGGGTGTGCTGGGGACCCTCAAGGGCCACTAATGGCCCTGCCAACATGTATCTCCATGACAAGTGTTTTGGTGCCTACGCAGGACAACTTCAGCTGTCCAAAGTCTGCTGCCAATAGTAATATGAGACAATACGACTTTTTTTCTCTTCCATGAGCCACCAGTAAAGGCTCTTAATGGCCATACCTGTGTCCTGTCTTGTAGGTTTCTACAACTGTTTTCCTATTTTAGTCTAAAATGTTCTCAGTTAGCAGATAACAGCAGGATGGAGGCCAAGACACTGCAGGGGAAAAGTAACCAAACTGTTCACTTTTGATACCATTCTCTGTGGCTCCTGTTAATCAGACAGTGGAAAAAGAGCAGAGTAATTGAAACTGATGGACTGCAGATACAGGAAAAGGACATATTCAGGATACATACATTGTTTTTCCACTCTGCTTTATCACCAGGCTGCTTCATTAGAAAGACAAACTTAGCTGTCACTATCAGAATTAATGATGGTGATGTAATTTGGAACATAAAAATATTTTCAATGTGATTGATCAATAGTAGTTTAGAGACACTTTGAAAAAAAATGGCATGTGGAGCTTCTGTTTTCCAAAACAATTTGGAATTCATTTAGTAGCTCTATATGTTCTAAAATAGAAAGTTTTAAGCTCTTTTTCATAAGGAAAGTATTTGAATTACTAATATTTTTATTTTCAATTTTATAATATATAATGCGTACATTTACAAAAAATGCAATTACATTACAAATGCAAAGTTTAAGTCCTTTGCCATTATCCAGTTACACATAAGCTCACCTTTTTCTTTTCCAGGGGACCCCCATCTCCATCGCTCTTGGAAAGTGTCAACATCCAGAAGCTTCACAGAACATGCTGCAATTCTGAACCCAGAGCTAGTTATTAACTACAGTCTTTTCCCCTCACGGCTTTATCAACACAGTGCAATACACACCATGATAACTTATGATTGCTGAGGACTAATTAAAAGGCACTGATATTTCTAGTGACAGACTAGAGTATGTTCTCTTTTTCCTATCAATAGATTCTTTTTGCAACAGGCAGGAATATATCCATGATAGGTAGATATCATATCCCTACTTGCTAGAAAACAGTTTACATCTCACTTACTTCTCAGCAAAGCATTTTTCAGTAAAAAGCCCCTCATTTGCAAAACAGCAAGCAATGCATCACATTTGCCTCACAGGGAGAAAAGGTGCAGAGCTATTTATTCTGCTGATTTGACTCATGTTATAACTGAGTATGATAGGGCTGGGCTCTATTTTTTTTTTAAACCATGAGCAATAGATTAGAGGCTTGTTTAACTATTCTTCATTCATTAACACTATAACTGTCGAATACTCTGTGCTTAACAAAATCCGATAATTGCAGATAGCATTAGTTCTGCATCTTTGGAGAACAGCCAGCATGGATTCTAATGAAATAAGCCGACCATGCAACGAGGGATTTAGGAAGTACTGCTATGCTGTCTACAATGACATTTTATTACTGATTAAATAATCTCTGAATCTAACTGTTCTGTAGTATTTTGCAACCTTACAGTAGCTAGATTCAAGTACTTTAAGAAAAAAGAATAATGTGATTCTCAGTGGGTCTAATCTTTCATAAATAGAGTCAAGTTGTTCAAAACCAGAAGCTCATTAGCTAGCTCATTGTGAATTGTATTAAGGCTGGAAGCAGTATGTATATGCAGAGAGTTTTTGAAAGCTTATAAAGTAAATATATTCAGGCATATGCATTTTTAAAATTAGTATATTCATTCAGTAATATGAACAATGTTTCCTGCTCATGCTTCATAGTCTGCTGATTTTTTTTGAAGGTTTCTGACTGGAGTTTTAAGCTGAAATCCTGGTTGTCTGAAGGACTAGTCCTCCTTATACACCTCTATTCCATTACATGTCTGAACCACTACAGGAACCACTACAGCAACCACAGTGTTTCTGCTCTTTGTCTAAAATTTTGTACTGCCTGTATGTTCAAATCAGGCAGCTTAATCCTTACAAGAGAGGATGCCACAGTCAGAGTCTTTTCTGTAAAATAGCACAGATTGCCGCCCCGTTCTACAGAGCCTGTAGCAGGCCACCATCCATCCAGCTTGCAGACCCTCCTCTTGCAGATGGGATGGGCCCCAGCATCATAGTGGATCAGGAATAGAACTTCTTTATTTATGTAATTCAGTTTAATTTATTCACAGATTTATTTGATGGGATTGGTTATGGGGCAATTGACCTAGACTGGATTTCTCTTCAAATGCACATGTCTTAGAAGATCTGAAACAAGCACGAAGAGCTGCTGCAGATACCTCCTTTCAAGAAATGCAGTTCTATAAATCACTAGTAAGAAAAGAACTGCAGGAAAATGTATGATCTCAGCATCACTAAATAAATTAATCATTCAAATAAAATTTATTCATTCAATTTAAAAGTCAGTCTTGCTATCATATGGACTCATGCACTACTGTGCTAAAGAAGTCTCAGATATTTTCAACAGCATAGATCTCAAGAACAACAATATATATGCTCCAGGGGAAATACAGCCCATGGTATTAGTGTTACATTTCAATTTACTAACGGTTCCTTTGGCTTCCATGAGATCTGTCATTTGAAAGTGTCTTTGTAAGACCAGGAACTGTGTTGAAAGGCCTGGTGCACACACGGGATAAAATGTTTGGAGATTCTTGCAAATAAACTGGCACAGGGCTTGGCAAGACATATTCTTTGACTTTTTAAATAAATTTTTTTATATACTTGAATATTACATTGCTTTAGGGATGCAGTGAAAAAATTTGAGTTTTGGTGACCCTGACTGATTTGTAAGTCTTGATGTCAATGAAATGTAATCTATCATCAGGAAAGACAATGTTATTTAAAACATTTGGGAGGAATTTTACTGTATTCATTGCATAGACTCCTTCTTAACCATAACTGCAACTTTCTGGGACCTCTTGTCATATTTATGGTTCATACCAGGAGTGAATATGGTTTGTATTTAACAGTAATGATGAATTGTTTTTATGCATCAGAGCAAAACTTGATATTTTATAGTTGCTTTGAATTTGAACCATGAAATATTCATTACATTTTCACAACAAAAACTTCTTCCAACAAATCACTCACTCAGTTCATTTTGTATACTAATTTCATGTAGGTCTAGAATACAAATCCTGTGCAGAAGTAGGAGCATTACCACAACAGGCAGCTGGTTACCAAACATTTGGAATCTTGAGTATTTGAAGAAATAATGTGACTTCAATTATTTTTTCTTTGTAGGCCGGGGTGGAGTCAATTCTTTGTTTGGAAAACCCTGCTCAGACTCCATAAGTTAGCAGTATTTTTGTAAGCAGAAAATCAACACTGCCTTCTCTGATGTGTGTCACTCTCTGTATCTATGAAAAACTGATATAACTCTCATAACAAGTTTTAACTGACAGTATTTGGCCAGCAGGTCAAGGGAGGTGATTCTGACCTCTACTCGGCCCTCATGAGACCCTGCCTGGAGTCCTGCATCCAGCTCTGGGGTCCTCAGGCCAGGAAAATGTAGACTTGTTGGAGCAGGTCCAGAGGAGGGGGACAACTAGGATCACAGGGCTGGAGCACCTGTCCTGTGAAGACAGGCTGAGAGTTGGGGTTGTTTAGCCTGGAGAAGAGAAGGCTCCAGGGAGACCTCACTGTGGCCTGACAGTACTTAAAGGGCACTTAGAAAAGGAGGGAGAGTGGCTTTTTATGTAGGCAGATAGTGATAGGACAAGGGAAACAGTTTTTAAACTAAAAGAGGAGCTATTTCAGCTATATATTAGAAATAAATTCTTTGCTCATAGGGTGGTGAGGCACTGGAACACCTTGTCCAAAGAAATTGTGGATGCCCCAACCCTGGAAGTGTTCAAGGCTAGGTTGAACAGGGCCCTGAGCATCCCTGCCCAGGGATTCTGATTTGGAACTAGATAATCTTTAAGGCCACTTCCAACCCAAGCCACTTTATGATTCTATGAATCTGTGATATTTTGGCACATTCCTCAGCTTCAGACCTCTTTAAAATACGTATATATTTTATCATACCTGGACATCTGTGGTTTAACTTTTATGCACTTATTTTCCATAGCAAGATGAATCATCATAGAACATAGTCTTATATGAAAATATGAATAAATGGTTTACATGGTCTTATACCAATATCTGAAAATCCAGAATTGAACACTTTAGTGCTTGACTTAGTCATCAACAATCCATGGGAACCTGCTGATTTTTTCCATATCCATCCAGCTCAGGTTAGCAATGCTGGAGTGAGAAGGAGTATTACCTCCCTGCTTCAGATTTTGACCACTTGCAGTGGCCAGTCTAGACAAAGAAGCAACAGAGTCATCCACTTTCCCAATAGCTGGCCACCACTTTCGTTTAACCACTGACTTCAGTGTCTGGAGAGGAAATGTAGAAAACATACGCTAAGTTTGTCACAATTCAATCACCAGACTTTTGTTTTGATTGAGCATGATGATAGTTAAAGTCATGGTGACTGACTGTGTATATTTTTATAGGTAGCATTGATTTAGGAATTTTGAAACTTTGGTCAAAGTTTCTCCCCCAGAAACTTGCAGGGATCAGTGACTGATGTACTAAAATTGCTACCATTCGGGAAACTGGCTCAATGAGAAAATTTAAGATATGTATTAGACAACAGCCATAGCTCCTAGATTCTGTAAGAGGACTAGCATTTCATATTAATTAAAATTTCTAAATTTTATTAATAACAAATTTTCTATATTTTAAGTCACAGTGAGAGATAAAATAATCTTTTTCAATTCAAAACAAACCCAGTGTCTCTTTCCCTTCCAAAACAAACAAACAAAAAGGCTTAATTTTGTGGGACTTCATTTAAATTTTAAAGAATTTTCTAAATTAAATTTAGGCAAATATTGTGATGAAAATAATTTTCATTAACAACCTGAACTTTTTAGAAAAGGATCAGAATCAAGCCAATCTATTTCAACATTTTCTTCAGACTTTTGTCTGGTATGATTTGGAAATTCTAAATGGGTAAGTTGTTCCAATCATCTTAAAATCTGTACAAATTTTTAAAGTTATCATGACTTTTGAAAATATGCTTATGAAAAATTTCTTTGCCATGATGAATAAAATGTAGCTTGAAATGCATTTTTTCTTGATTTTTAATTATGTGATATCTCTTGTTAAAATCAATTCAAATGAGGAGTCTGAAAACTTGTTAGCGTAGGACTCCATCTTTTCTCCAAAGTCCTTGTATCCAGACAATTCTGTGGGTACATAATGAATGTAAACAAAGTAAAAATAATAAAAGTTTAAAAATTAAATGTGAACCAGAAGACATTCATTTAATTTCTGTGATGCAAGTGTTTTAAAATCCAGTTTTTGAAGACATTAAAATAACTGTGCAAAAATCAGGCTATTTGTTTGATAGATATGCTGAAGACAGACCCTGACCAACGTGCCTGTAAGCAAATCCTTAAAAGATCAACATTAGTATCAGATCCAGACAAATAAGTGATTTGAGCCACAAAATGCCAGAAGAAAAGAGAATGGAGAATTGCCACTGTGGACTGAAAAAGCAAAGGAAGTGCTAAGAAAAATAAATACAAGTTTGTTAATTAAGCCAATAAAATAAGGGGAAAAGGTTACGTAAAAGAAATTAAACTAATTCTGAAGCATAAACACAGAGATAAAACTGGAAATTCCGCCATTAGACAATAGAATATGCAAGAACACAAACCTTAATCTCTGCTGCTTCTTCAGTATAAACAAATCTGCTGGTTGCTAGCATTATTGCTGAAAACAGATCTCATCAAATTGTACACAGAGAATAAGTTTCATCTTTTGGAAATAAAGCTATTGTTTCACTATACCTCTTTGTCCAGGAAACCTAAACTTAAGTCTAGATTGAAAACAGTCAAAGACACAGTTTCTTATTAAGTAGTCAACAACCTGAAGGCACTGCTTTCTCTAAAGGCTTAAATAAAAAAAAAAAAGTAAATAGGGAAAGGGGTCCAGAAGGCAGGATCTAATGTAATTTAAAACTGGAATTACATCAGCAGTTTCAAACAGATGGCAGAATGTAGAGATAAATGTGTTAGCTCTTTTAGCTTATTTGGTCTCTCCATTGTTTTCACCATTAAAATATGCAATAGTTTACAATTTAAAAATACACTGTGTATTAGACACTGGAAAAATGGACATGCACCTTCTGAGTGGAAGGAGGTAGGACTGAATTAATTTGCCATACTTTAATGTACAGTATCTGGGATGCTGTAGGCAAGTCTGCAAATAGGTTTCCTAGGAAATGAGATGAACAAAAATATAATGACCTTGAAATTATAACCCCAAATGTCCCAGGTATTTAGCAACCTAGCTCAGAAGTGGTAATTACATAAAAAATACAAAAGATCCTTAATTGCTTCAGTTATAGTGTATCTAGGCAGGTCAGTTACTGTACACAGCTGCAAAAAATGGTACGTGATTAATAGGGGGTTGCTTATGATAGCCCTAACTAGCTAGTGTGTAGTGCAAAACACTCATTTCTTTTCCAATTAAAGGAAAAAAATCTGGTTTTGATTAGGCTCTTCTGAAGGTCTAAGTCTGTAGCAGCAAAATACTCCACTCTCACGTTGTTAAATGTTTTAGTCAAGGACTAAGCAGAATATATTCGTGCAAAACAAAAAGGTTTATATAAAATGATAGCGTTAAAGTGCTGCAAATATCAAAATAAGACACTTCAGACCATTCTGGTTATTCTAGTTCACTGGCTGTAAAACTACAGGGCAAAGCAGTTCAAATAAGTAAGACTGATACAGGTGTGTCTCCAGAGCTGGAACCAGGCATCAACCTTTGCTGTGATTCATTAAACTGCAATTAATCATTCTTTCCAAGTAGCTCTAAACTCATTCCAGCAAAGTTTGAAGAAGGAAGCATTCAAAAAAACATGTAAAAGAACTTGCAATGCTTCCAGATAGTATTGAGATTCCAAGAGGTCTGGGAGAAATATTGGACCATCTTCAGATTTGTGAACTTCTTGTGGTTCACCCGGCAACAAATGGAGAGAAATGTGTGGCCCTGATCTTTAGAACATTGCCTCAAAAAACCTGCCCTGCAGATGAGTGGCTACAATGGTCCCTGCTCAGATCAGAGTGTACATATATTGGAAGTATGACTTAGTCCACTGTGGTTCCAGAGCTGAACTGTGCTCTGGTCATGTTCTTGGTATGTCCATAGACTCTGGTGTGCTCTAGGAATGGCTCCATCAACGTTTGGAGAGGGGAAGGGACCAGGAATCAGGTGAGGGGGTACAAATGACAATTACCAGTGGGGATGAAATTCAGATGATGTGTGGGTTTCCTCTTGTCTCTAAGGAGTGGTATGAAACTTAACACTGATAAGCCAGCATTTATTCTTTGGGGAGTAGCACTCAAACACTTCAAAGAGGTGGCTAGAGAAGGTCTCTCAGGCATTCACTAGAGATTCACTTTGCAGAGCTCTCCATACATTGGCAACTTTAATTCATGTGTCTCAAGTCACTACAGCTGCTAAACAGTAATACTTTTTTTTAGGCAGCGAAAGCTGAAGGTCCAGGAAACAAAACAAGACTATTAAATGCATATTGTTGTGGGAAATGGGCTTTTGAAATTGTTCTCCTAATCTTGGTCACCCCCACAGCTTTGTCTTCACTTGTGAGAAAAAAAGTTAACAGCTATTTTTCTGATTTCTGCTGTGCATACATGTGTGTATTCAGTCAGTGAATTTAAATCCTGCCTAATCTATAGTTTTCTGAGAAAGTAACAGACAGCCCTTAAAACAGCTGCATTATTCCCTGGTGGAGGAGTAGATTTAAAGACAGAATTGAATCCTTTTGTGCCATGATTTGACCATTAAATTATTCTGCATATTGAGAATGATCAGAAACTACAGCATTAGATCAAGCATTATGAAAATAATTCTCTGAAGAAATTTTCAGAAGTAAATACAGACCTGCATTCTGCCTTGCTTTTCACTGGGATCAAAGTCATAAAGGGAGACTTTGGGTGCAGAGAAGTAAGGCAGCTTTTAGAATTCTCTCCTGGGAAAAATCCTGAATTATCTTACCAGGGAATCCCTCTTGAAGTCTCACTGAAGCCATCTGTGGCAAGCCCCTTCCACTGCACTTAAAAGTTGCAGCTTGCCAAGGTCTGTGGCCACTTGGGTCTGGTATAGGTTCTCTTAGAGCCCTCATCTTTTTCCTATGCCAGTCTTAGAGAAGAGAACAAGCTAAACTCTCCAGCAGATTTTGAATTTGGTACTCTATAATCTCATCTGTGGCATTTTGCAAACCAGACAAAGGTCATTCACAGAAAGCAGAATATCCTACAATCTAGCCAAAGCCACACTGAATAGTTTAATTTCTTTAAAGGGTCTGATTTCACAGGTTCAGATTGTGTGAATAAAGATCTGCAAATTATGTCTTGCCTATATCATTCCTACTATAGATAGCCACTCACCAGATCAAAAATAAAATTTTCAGATTTTAGAACTGAAATGCAGAGCAGAGCGGGTATCCCCCCCAGAGAAATTTGCACAAAAACAATATTAACTGCAAGGCAGGTCAAATGTTCACTGACACATCTTGACAATGCCCCTTTTCTTTACATTGACTCTATTTGATTAAACTGATTGAAATGCATTTCATACTTGTGCTTTGTCAGTCTATATTTTGGGCTTCATGAACAAAATGATACTAGATTGACTTACCCAGATACTTCACAAAGCTTGTCATGTTGAATTAATTAATGTTGCTTGTATAGCGTGAGAATATGGAGATTCATCTTTTCAATTCTGTATTTGCTTTACCACCAAATAAGGGGATGATAAAACATTACATTGGTAGTTAACAGACATTTTCAATGTCTTCATTTCTTTAGAAACCTACAATGGAAATACACGGTAATAGTCGCACACATTATGTAACATTAGTTACATAAACCCAGAAATAATAGAGTAGTAACCAAGAGTAGTAGTGAATAAAACTAACTACGCTTTTTCTTTTTTCCCTTCCTTTTGGGTAATGGGTGGTGCAGAAACATACATACATTTAGTCTTTCGAAGCCTGAACATTTAAAATTTGCTAAATCTCCTAAGTCTTGGGAAGATATATTTTACTGCAGTCTTTCAACATGGATAGTGAAGTCAGTAGAATGGTATTAACTTCATTTACAATACAGTAGTGCTTCCCCCATCTCACTTATAGTATCCATTTGGGATTTTGGAGGCTTTTTTATGATATCTAGACCCCTTGCTGTGAAACATTGTGCCATAATAATGCTGCAGTCCACTTTAGTGTATTTCTTTTTGTACTAAATAAAACAAGTAAGCAGTGTAAAACATGAAAGTTTTACAATGAGTCAATGAGTTTTACAAATGCAATTAGAGGCAATGATGTGAATACATTGTATTTTTAGGTGAGAAGATGAACAAAGCATTTGAAAGTGTGATTGTCATTCAGATGCAAGATGGTTGAATACAATATTCTGCCCAGAAGCTGATAATGCTTTATTTTGTCAAAAGCCCCTTTTACCTTTTATTCCTTAGTCATCATAGTCCAGAGCTGGGACTTCAAGGTCTTGTAGCAAATGTTTCTTCTAACTGACATTTGCAGTGGAACGAGGGGTCAGCCTGGGGTGCCATCAGCTACAGAAACAGCTGTGCCATAATTACATTGGCTATCTGGGCCACATTGGTTTTAATTTAGCTGCAGACATCAAGGAAGTGGGGAAGTGGGGAAGGAAGTGGGGAAGGAAGTGGGGAAGCAAGGAAGGAAGGAAGGAAGGAAGCAAGGAAGGAAGGAAGGAACAGAGCTGCAAGAGCAGATATAGAGGGAAGAGAAGAACAGAAGTTGGAAAAGAGGGGAAAAGAAAAGGGGGGGGAAGAAAAGGGAGAGAAGGGAAAGAAAGGAGTAAGGGAGGAAAACAGGAAGAGAAGAAGGAATGGAAAGGAAAGGAAGACAAGAGAGGGAAGGAAGGAAAAGAAAGAAAGGAAGGAAATATCAAAGGAGATGGACATATGTAATAGACTGCAGAAGGAATGAAGTTTTCAACTTAGCAGCCAGAACTGTCAAAATGAACATTTTCAGGCAGCTTCATAGTATGAAAATTAGACTACAGGTTGGAGCCAATAAGTCCAAGAAAGAACATGACAAATAAAGTACAGCTGCACATCATATTTGTAATAACACAGCTTAATTAGAAAGTGATTAGAAAGCATAATGGTTATCAAATGATGCTTATGCCGGAGATGCATTGCAACTCAGCTGCAAGTGCTATGAGACCCTTGCTTCTGCAACAAAAGCTTAGATGAGATTCCTCTGTTACAGGCAAGCTGCCAGTTATTATTTTTTACTGTGGTAAAAGGCTCAAAATTTCAGCATTGATAACTTCCTTACTGTTCAGTGCATAAAATTATTCTACTTTTATATATAGCATTGTATAAATCTGTTTGCTCCAGTCCGTGACTAATATTTCCACTTGAGTGTTTTCCAAGTAAGTTTTTTGAAACATTTTCTTCTTTTTAACTGGGTCTTTGGGATTTATTGATTGCTGACCTCTTTGGTCGAACACTTGAAAATACTTGCAAACTCATGACTCCTGACTGAGATGGAATACAACTTTTGTAATATATCCAGTATTGGCTTACAGATTTCAAGTGGCAGGAGCAGGTTCATGTCTAGGCAAGTAGTTTTCAGGGGTCAGCTAACCACATCAAGAAGTAGGCACATAATTTCCATCTTGATTTATCTACATTTACTTTTCAGAAATAGAAGTCTCATTTCTGCCATTTTCTTTAGTGTTCAACAGCTCTTTTCTGGCATAAATGAGTCTTCTTTTAAGCTCTTTCTTAAAAGAAACTAAATAACATATTGCATCCATCACATTTACATAGGTTTTTCAGACTTGTTACTCTCTTCTGAACCCTTTCCTAATGACAGGACTAGATAGGATTTTAGTGGCAGTTTCCTCAAGGCAGTACCATATTCTATTGCTACTTGACAGCACTGCTTTTTACAGAGCATGTTCCAGCACTCTTAGCCAGAGATCACAGAAGTTCACATTCATCTGTTTATTCAGTTTACATTTGAGTATCCCTCAGAGTCACCATTTTCCAGATTATCCTTTGTGCAAATATGAGGCTACTCGATTTCTGCGTGTATCATCTGAGCAAACACAGCCCAGACATCCATATTGTTATAATAACTGCTATCACAACCAGTCAGTCCTCGCTTCTATTATTATCTTCTAATCTGTATCTGCAAAACCGACTTAAACCACACTCACATTTTTGTCCAGAGAAATACAGTGGAGCTACTCAAGACAGCCAATGTTTCACTGTTGTGAGTGCCCCCTGATGATTTTGATTACCCATTGGCAGGATTTGGATGAAAACAGCAGCAGTGATGTAGCCTGTGCAGGTGTTGGGAGAAACAAACTATATTTGCCATAGTCTAGAGGGTCCTTTACAGGACCAGTTGTGTCTATCTGTTCTTCTGATGGCTGCTAAGTGGCACTCACATTTCACACCTAAATTCTTAAGTGGACAAAGGTACTTGTTCACAAACTGAATAATTTCTTAGCTTCCCCAGTCTTTTTAAATAATTATTTAGTATTTTCCTTCATTAAAATCTTTATCCTGATTTAAAATATTTGTAAAAGTCACATAAAAAACCAGATTAGAAATGATTCCTCAACAGTCAGAGCAAATGCATTATGGGTGGCTCCAATGTTTTTACATGAACTACCCATCAGACAGCAACCTACAGCAAACAAACAAATCAACATATCATGAACAATATTCATTTAGATGTTGCAGATGAATGATTGTGATTGATTCTCGAACAATAGAACAGGGGTAAGTTTTGTGCACATGAATAATTGAACCAACCTTGCTATCTTCAGTACAGACTTAGTTTGAAGCAACCACATTCAGCTGAAATGACAGTACTTAATGGAATACATATCACTGCCTCACAGTTTCCTCAGCCAAAATTCTCTTCTGCTTGAACTGGCCAGTGTGTATACCACAGAGAAGCAATGCCAACTACCTTCTGGTGGAATCCCTAGAAAGGTTTTGAAAGATCTGAGAAAGCACACAAGTTGCAGTGAAACCAAAGTAGCCATGAAGTCATTCTTGAAGTTAAAATACTGCCTAGTTTTATGATACATTTTTTAATTTTCCAAAACATTAAGGAAATTCCAACTTAAAACTCTCTGTAGACGGTCTACCTGTCTGTGAGAGGGTGGGGGAGATAATATTGTGAATTTGACTTTACACTGTCTATCACAGTGAAGAGTAAAAACAGTAAGTATAACATTATATACTCTGGTATCTGAAGGCACCAGAAAGAAGCAGAGCAACAAACCCATCAAAGAATACGTAAGGTGAACATGAGGGAATCACATGGCTGTAGTTGAACTTCCCCTATCTAGTCCCATCAAGACTTCACACACCCCTTTCCTATCCCTGACCATTAATACTAAAACCACTGGCAAAAACATCTGGTGTCAAAAATTGTTAGCAACTAAATACAGCAGAAATGGTTATTCAATATCCTATGTGAATTAATTGGATCATATTGTAAACAAACGTGAGAAGTCTGCAGATTTGGTTTGTCTTCACTGTGTAATATGAACAAAAACTCATACACTGAAAGCAAATCACTAGGATACTTGCCTACAGCTTCATGCATCAGATAAACAATTGGTTTGGCATTTTCAAAGGAACTTAACTGGTTGCCATGCCTCTTCAATGTATCTGTATTAAAAATATACTTATCTATATTTATAATGTGTTAAATACTTTCATATTTCGTGTTACATTTAGATCTTCATTCTGTGATATTGCCAATGTCAGAGAAGGAAGGATTTCAGTAAACTGTCTGGTGCTCTTGCATGTAGATAAAATATATGTAACTGAAAATCCAATTTCAGATTTGTTTCATTAAGACAAGATGCATTTCAGTTTTAAATCTTAATGTTACTGTTATAGCAAAAATGGATGATTTTTTTCTCTGAACTCATAAAAGGCCAGTTAATAAACTGGTCAGTCTCCTTGCTCAGCTAATAGAGTGAAGAGAGAGGGATCCTTCAGAAACATTGATATAATGTCAAGAGGAGTTTATATATGGAATTTACATTTTTAAAAAGAGACATATTTTACTCTGTAGAAAATTGTATTTTACTGCAGAAAATAACAGTTGGTTTCTGTGCATTTGCCTTGAGACTTGCCTAGTTCTCATTATCTTCAATGGAGATGAATAATGTATTCTGAGGAAATATTTTGGCCTTGAGAGGAAGAAAGGGGGAGCATTTGAATTTGAGTATCTACATAACTCCAAAATTTCTTGGTACAGCTGAATCTGCTGTGAGTCCTGAGAGAAGTCAGCTTTTCTCACACCGAATACACAGCCCCAAAAAAGACTTTTGTCTGGTGCTTGGTGTATGACTGAAATGATTGAATCAAAAGACTTTGCTCTCTAAAACATTGTCTGGTGGGTGGAAGGGTAGAAGAGAGATATTTTATCCTCAGTTTATGTTTATCTACAGTTTGTTTTTCTTAAATATCCTGAGCTAACAAACTCTTTTCTGGTCATGTGTCAACCCTGCCTCTTCGGAGGGCTATGGTGGGTCCTAAGATTTCCAGTCTACTAGGGCAGGAAAGATAAAAGAGATAAAAAAGTTATTTTCTCAAGAAAGCCCTCTTGAGGCTTTTCTGCTGATATGACATGCAGCAAAAGATTCCCCATAGCAAAGTGCTGCCTGCTTTACTCCTGTCCACTTTTCCAGTTAAGGTGATATTGCATCTATACTCCTGCTTCACTTCTCAGCTAAACCTCCACCTATGTATCAGCAATAAGTATATTAAAAAGAACAGGCAAATGTGTTGGCTCTCTTCTCTTTGACATTTCTCTTTCAAACCTCTTTTGATGGTTTCCTCCCAGAAAGAGGGCGAAGAGTGTGTGCAAACACTTGTTCTCCGCATCAAGCCTGACTGAACAATTTCTCTGCTATTCTGAGTTTCTGGTGAACTGAAAATTACCAGCTGTACTAAATTGTGACAAACACTGTGTATGTGTGTCTCTGTGTGTGGAAGAAAATATATAAACAGAAACTATCATATCTGATGACAGCAAAAATAATTTTCACGTTTATGACCCAATCTAGTATTTTAATTCTGTAAAATACAAATGCAGCCTTAATTTCTTACTAAAGCTTATTTCTCCAAGCTCTCATAGAATCATATAAAGAATATATGCAGAACAAGGATCCTCTAATGCCTTTTCTGCTTGAGACATAGTCAATGGATAGCACAGCAAACACATAAATGCAGTCATCATTGCACAGATTTGAAGAAGAAAATGAGATTGCACTAGGGAAGAAGACAGGTATTTTAGAGGTATGCAGCTTCCCTTCATACTTCAGGATGGCTGAGCCACATTCAGATGTACTCAAAGCTGATCAATATCAAGCAGATTTGCAATGACAATAGAAACTCATTGAACTGCAGTAACACATTTGCCACCCTTTGATGTCTATATTCTTAGCATTAACATGGTAACAATCTAAGCTTTTTGTGTGTGTGCCACGTCACTCCCTCCATGTCAAAGTAAACCACAGTAGCTATATAAAAAGTGTGGTCACAACTCAGATAAATTCTTGCCAAAAATTGACTTCAATAGCTGTCTACAGAGTCTGCCAGAATACTGTCGGCCAACTCATACCATGTGTGCCTTTTAGAGTCATGGCTTTAAAAGGACAGCAGAATTGCTAAAATCTATTAATCTTTTCAGTTGGAACCCTTTCCATCCCTCATGAATTATAATCACATCTAATAGGAAGGAAATAGACAAATGTCATCAGCACAGAGCGTACCTAGGAGAAAGTAAATAATGCTTTCAGACCCTGAATGGGAGCACTTCATGTTGGCAAAATGGGACTACCCAGACTGAGATGTATAGTTGCATCCTGAAAATAACAGTTTTTAAAACACTTTCTATGAATCACACTTACCTGAGAACCTGGGAGACAACAATTCTTCCTGGGTATTCAGTTAACTGAAACCCATACCTGATTTTCTCAAAGGACACTGTAAAAAGTGCCACTTTTCTGATCATCATGGTCCAGCCAATCTGTTCCCTTGACATGACTGCTCTGGCAGAAGGCCTCTTCACAGAAGCTTTTCAATCAAATGTGGTCCATCTTTCACTAAGCTTTGCAGGAACACATGCAAGATCAGCAGGCTTTGAAAGTCAAAGACATGACTGTAATTTCATCATAACCATAGCTATATAACCACTACATCTGCACAGAAAAGACTCTACATTGTAAGTGCAGCAAGGCTGCTACATCTGGGACAGGTGATCTGCACTATACAGGCACAGCAGAATTTCAGTGAGACTGTGGGAGACAGGAACCCTCCAATGTTTAGGTCTGGAAGCTGGTGGTCTTTATTTTACCCAGTAGAGCTGGCAGGGACACAGAACAAGAGTAGGCTTACAGGTCCAGCAGACAGCAGGAGAGATGGCTTGCCACAGAGTCCACCCTGGTGTATTGAAGGGATACAGTTCTTCCGTCTCTTTCATGGACTCAAAATCTCAGGATTAGGGGCTAGAAGGAGGTCACTGATGAGCTAAAAAATGAGTTAATTTCTGATTGCCCCCCTATCACTGTTGTTTGTTCTGCTCTGAGTATTTGCCATATCCATGCTTGCATGAAGATTTGCATGCAATGTCTGTGTCCAGGATTACCCTTATTCAGATGGCATGAAGGGACAGTGCTCTGATCTGGCAAGATAAGGAAGAAGCAACAGAGACCTGCACTCTGTGCAGAATGGATAAAGTGAAATAAACTAAAGAGGATGTAAGTTAATAAAGAAAAAAAAAAAAAAGATGCAGAAGGAGCAGAAAGAAAAGGACTAATAAGAGATTGGGCAGGGAAAAGAAGGACCAGAGTGAATAAAAAGAAGCAGCTGTAAAGGAAGTAAAAGCAGATGAAAGCACCTTGGGCACCTGAAATACACACCTCCAAAGATCTGGACTGTGATCATGAGCTCATTTCACAGTAAACTCCAACACTGGGAAACTCTGTGCTCCCACATGCAAGGGGAATGGTGGTGACAATGAGGTCAGTGGTGGCACTGATTTTATTCACCATTTGGAAGGTAGGAGATGGCACAGGGCAAGGGGATGCAAACAGCTTCAGCAGAACGTTTCCAGGAGAAGAGAAAGTGATGGGTAGAAAACTCCCCTGTTGTCCATCTGTCACTCATGAAGTCTGATGAACCCCTCTGCAGCTCTGTTCTGGTCTTTTCAGTGAAAGAATCCTGCTAGCTTAGTCATAATGACAGAAGTACTTAAAAAGGGAATCAACTTTAGAGGAACATAAACACACACCAGAAGTCTGTCTCTTTAATGATATCCCCTCCATACTTCACTGGTGGGCATTCTGCTAATCTAATACCTGTTAATTCTATTTCTAATTAGGTCTATAGCTCACCAGAGGCTGTTTTATACTTAATTTGTTGGGGTTTTATTATATGGCTCAACAGTCAGCCAACCACTGTATGCATCATGTGATCCTGGTTGAGATCTTTCAGGCATTACTGCACACTGAGGCCCTTGGAGAGAACGTGCCACTACAATTTGTGAGTCACGCGTTCTTGCTCTGCCTAGGTCTTGTCATGTGTGTGCTTGTCAGGATTCATCTCCATCTCCATTACCCCTGGGGCAGAAGTCATAGTTTGTTTCTGCTCACTTGTCTGATTTTTAGCAGATCATGTTCCCATCTTCAGAACCTTAAGCAAGTGCCATCTTTGTAGAATTTAAGGTGGAATTCTAAGTGTTGATTTAATTCAACTCAAACCCATCTTCTAATTGACAGGAAATATCCTCAGTTCAACCATTTTCCAAGGTTGATGTAAACTGCTACACAAAGAAAAGTAATTAAATTAAAAGCATTCTTCACTGTTACCAAAAAGAAAACTAATTTTCTTAAGTGTTTTTCTTGTATTTCTGTCATTTTAAGAATATTTTCTTTTAAGAGTTTGAAATGAAGTTAAGATTGAGGCAAATTTTAATTGTTTGAAACACATATGTGAAAGACACATCTTCATTAATTCTATTTTTGCCAGAAATGTTTGCAACCAAATTATGCACCCGTTAAAGAATTAGCGTGGAAATCATGAGGAAAAAAATAACAGATCACAGACAAGCAAAGTCCATGGGGCTTTATTCACCAGAACATAATATAGGCCAATGAAGAAACATTTCATTAAGCCACTGAAAGCCAGTCAAGGGGACTGACCAATCTTTGTTTTGCCTCTAGAATATCAGCTGCCAGGTAAGCAAAGGTATTAGAACATCATTGACTCCACATTGGTGAGCAAAGAAGGTCACCAACAGCTGTAAAATAATAAACCTCACCCTCCTTCTCTGTGGGTGCCAAGAAGGATGACACTTAAAAATTGTTCAGTCACACACTGAGAATGACAGTAACACTTGTTATGTCATCCTAAAACAATACATCAATTCCAGAGAATCACTGTCCTTCATATCTGAATCCACAAAGGGTTTAACAGTCACATAAACAATTCCCATGACTGGGAATTGCAGATCTTGCAGAAAGAGTATAATAGAACTTCTTGCCTATCTCTGTAGAAGAAAATAACCTGAGAAAATTCCTACTTTATCCACTGTTATTTGGTAGGTTTTTACTACCAGAGATACAGAGTACAAGTCAAGATAATGCTGGCTGTTGTTGAAAACCTTCAGAAATAGTACATTAAATAAAAATAATAAGTAAAATAATAAAGAATATGTAAATCCATTCCTATAGTCAAATAACCAAGTCAGCCCATCTAGCCATACATCTAGTAGCTTTAAAGATGCAACCTAGCTCCAGCCAGCTCAAAAGAGCAGTTGGTCTGGATCTGATTTTGTCTACAGAAGCATGGGTAGTCAGATAATCTTCTGTGGTGTTTCAGTGAGAAAACTACAGGAATTAGAGTACCTAGATTGGGAATCTCATGGCAAAGTGAAGCAAAGAAGCTGGATTTCTACCTACTGCATGTAGCTGCACAAGTCATAGCTGGCAATTCGGAAGTGTGGTCAAGTTACCCTCCGTCAGCCATGGAAGACTACTTGCCTCAGGAACAAATGGTCTAGGCACAAGGTAAGGTGTTATTTCTTTTCCACCCTGAAAAAGAAATTAAATCATATGTATCAGCTGAAAAGGTTCTTTCTTTCCATCCCATGGTAATACACAAAGTCGAGCAAAACGGACAACCCATACTTTACCAGCAAGGCCTCACAGAACTGAAGAAACCTCAGGCTGTGAGGAGACTTTTACTGGAGATTTGAAAAATCTATATTTTTCTGAACATACCCTGGCAGGCCTAGGTAGATCTCTTCCTCTTGCACAGAAGAATAAAATAGAGAGGATAGATTTGCACAATGCATATTGAAATTATAATTTTTGATGTGACCCTCTGCTAGGCAGGCATAACAAACTTCTCTGAAAGACAATGAACACAGAATCATAGGATCATAAAGTGGCCTGGATTAGAAGGGACATTAAATATCATCTAGTTTCAAGGCCCCTGCCATGGGCAGGTATGCCTTCCACTAGACCAGGTTGCTCAGAGCTCCATCAAACCTGGTCTTGAACACTTCCGGGATGGGGCATCCACAGCTTCTCTGGGTAACCTGTTCCAGTGCCTCACCACCCTCATGGTCAAGAATTTCTTCCTAATATCTAATCTAAATCTACTCTCAGTTTGAAATCATTCCCATTTGTCCTGTCACTAAATGTTCTTTTAAAAGGTCCCTCTCCATCTTTCACGTAGGTTCCCTTCAGGTACTGGAAAGCTGAAATTACGTTGCCCCAAAGCACATGTGTGATGGTCATGTCCATCTTGAGTTTCCAGTTAGAACAACTTAGATTCTTGACCAATAAGTCTCTAGCCCAGGGCCTGTTGGAGATAGGAAGGAAGGAAGGATGTAACAAGGGAGGGGTCATTCCAGAAATGGCCACTTCCTTAGTTCTCCTGCAGGGATCTGCTGTTGTCTCATATCAGAGGAAAAGTGCTGGACTGGATAGAACATCTTCACACACAGAGCAACTCTTCTGTTCTCTAATCACCTTCACCAGTATTCCTCCCTGTTTTCAACCCCATTTCCATGCAGTGCTACCATCCCTGGACTCCTTAAGAAGGATTGCAAGCACCAAGGGACATTACTGCTGATGCGATCATCAATGACTGCTGCTGGAAATCCATGCAGAAATATGTGTTGTGCACAGGGAAGCAGACAGCAATAACACCCAGCTCTCCTTCCCTCTCTCCCTTCCTCCACCTGTAATTGAAATTCAAAGACTGTAAGTCCTGCTATCTCCTGTCAGGATATTTCCATTCCTTGGGGAAGAGGTTAGCAATAGCAAGCCATGCCTTAGCAGCAGCCCTCCCAGCAGTGTGCCTGTCCTACATGTGTAAAAACCAGTATGTGCAGGTAGGCATCTGATTTTAGCCGAGATTTTTTGGATGTGCAAGAATGAGGGATAAGAGCAAATTCATGTGCACAGGCTGACCAAAATGAAAATGTTTTGCTTGATCTAATTTTGAGGCTGATTTTCCTCACAGAAGGGACAGAGGAGAAGTCAGCTAGTGGAACCACCTCAATCCTTTTAAGACAAGTCACAGCCTTGCACTTTTGAGTGAGGCTTCCTGTAGTCCCAAGCATTTTGGAGTGATATTTAGATGCAAATTATCAAGCCAAGGTCAGGCCAGGTCTGACAGCACTAGCCAGAGTCAAACACATCAGCAGGCAAGTCCATAGTGACAGGGCAGGTCCCATGTCAAGCTAGCAGCAGGAGTCATGGCCCGGCATGACTGAAACACAGTTGGAGTTAGAGCAGAACTCAGCAGACACTGATCTGCAGTGGAGCCCCTGAGCAGAATGTGCAGGTGGAGGCCCTGTGTGAGGCTGATCAGAGCAGCTAAGTTTCATTAATGCACTCAGGACCCTGACACAATTTTTCTAGGAGATGTGCAACAGGAGAGGTGAGAAAGTGCCAATGAACTTTGGCCTGAGCCAAGAGATAGCAAAATAAGAAGCCCCATCTGTGCCAGTATGGTCCATGCTGCAGGAATGTCAGACAGACTCAGATGTTTCCTGTGCCATCGTTTTGCCCCAGAACACTTGCAAAAGAAGCAAATAATGGTTAGCATCAATCTGCAGTGACCATGCCCAAGAGAAGAGGCAGCCAGCCAATGTGACATTGTCTTTCCTCACACCCGGAAAAGCCAGCAGCAAACAAACTCTTCAGGAGGGACTAGGATGAACAGTAAAGGTTTTAAGTTGCAATAGATTTTAAAACAATCATGATAAAACTTAGCACAAAGTACTATATTAATAGTGTTTCCATAATACATGGTTTATACGCAAGACTACAGAGACCTACCTTTGGATTTCTCAGCTTTTGTTGTTTTCAAATTCACTCATAGGATTCTGATCATTACTTTTTTTTAAACTGAGTTTCTTCTCAACAAAACAAGTAGCTGGGTAAGCCCATGAACTAATACAGTCTAATTCTGAACAGCTTTTGGGCTTGTGATAACTGAGTTTTAAACTTTCTTTATGCCTTTATTATCCACCAGAGACAAAGAGTCTACAGACGAGAAAAAAACCTTGCTGCAGAGCAAGATCCCATGTTATCTTCAGGAAGCATTTACTGTGGCTGATCAATCATAACTACTCCTTTCCAAGAGTTTCTCTGGCAGATAACCTAGGCAGCTATTTCTACCCCTTATAAGGATTAAGAGCATCACTCTTTCCTGCTCTGTGCCTAATTGCATGGAGCATCTAGGAGCAGAGTATGCTGAAGATCTCTGACCCTCTATCAGATCTCACAAAAACTAGCCAGCAGACAAAAGAGGCACAAGCCCGTGGAAAGAAAGAAAGAAAGAAAGAAAGAAAGAAAGAAAGAAAGAAAGAAAGAAAGAAAGAAAGAAAGAAAGAAAGAAAGAAAGAAAGAAAGAAAGAAAGAAAGAAAGAAAGAAAGAAAGAAAGAAAGAAAGAAAGAAAGAAAGAAAGAAAGAAAGNAAGAAAAGAAAAGAAAAGAAAAGAAAAGAAAAGAAAAGAAAAGAAAAGAAAAGAAAAGAAAAGAAAAGAAAAGAAAAGAAAAGAAAAGAAAAGAAAAGAAAAGAAAAGAAAAGAAAAGAAAAGAAAAGAAAAGAAAAAAGAAAAGAAAAGAAAGAAAGATTGCATGAGTGTCACTCCATAGGAAAGCAAGCTAAAAGGAAAAAATACCAATCACGTGATAATCACTTAATTAATTTTCACATACAGGTTGTAGAAGCTCAATTAGAAAAAGCAAAAGCAGGAAAACAGAGGAGGTTTTAAGGGGTATTTGAAAATACTAATAAGTAAGATATTAATATCTTATGTTTTCTTGAAATACATAGATCAAACTGTCTGCATTGAGCAGCTTATGCCTTGTCTGTAAGGCAGAAGAGCATTACAAATGTTTTGAACATTGCACAAGATCAGAGAGAGAGAGTCCACTGCAGAGTTGACAACACTATCTGAGCCTTAATACCTAAAACTACTAGAAGATAAATATTATAATTTTATTCAATTGCTTTTTCAGTAACAGAGGAAGGAGAGAGATAATAACAGGGCTATCGCTTCATCACATTTGTCAAAACAGAAAAACAGACAACTACTTTTTGAAATCTTAGTGTATCAGGGAAGATACAAGTAATTTCTTTATTTTTTGTATGTGGTACTTGCCAATAAAAGAATAGCATGAAAGATTATAATCTTTGAATGTTTCTTCATGTTTCACCTCCAAACTCTAATAGTTTTCTCCTTTCCCACTTCCAAAACTTATTATATAAAATATGGCTAGAAGTGCTCTCAAAAATCAACTTAGTTCCTCCTTTTAACCCACATCTAGACATAACTGAGCAATACTTGCCTAAAATAGCAACTATCTCCCTTAATGATAGAGATTTAACAGCTTTCTCAGGCAATATAATTCAGTACTAGGGTACCCTTTGACACTTTACCCCTTGATTTGGCCATGAACCTGCTTTACTGCAGTTTAGACCCATTATCTTTTGTCTTATGCATTGTGAATGCTCTGAGAACAAGCTATTACTTCCCAGCAAGCACTTGCATACCTAAGGAATATTTCTCCTGCCTTCCTTTGGAGTTCTCTTTTTCAGACTAAATAAACCTAATTCTGCTTTTGTTTTATTTGCTGATCACAGTTTCCAGTTATTCTTTTTAATCTCTGCAGAGTACATCCATTTGGACCACATATTTTCTGAAGTATGGTCTCCAAAATTGTATGGAACAATCCAGCTGAGACTTCCATTCATCCACATTTTGACATCTCCAGATGTTTTCCTTTGACTTGATTTAGTCTTGTGCAAGTTCTGTCAGTGTATAAGGACATGAATATTTGGAGAAAAAAATAAGGCACCAAATTAAAAACTGAAGGGTTGAAGCATATAATACAGGAGTTTGAGAGACACAAATGGTGAGAAGTGAACAGAATTACAGTGCTAGAAGGTGTTATTATTAGGAATAACCAGAACTTCATAAGGGAAATGTACAACCTTATTTCCTCCTGATTGGTGCCCTACATTACTGTAAACATTCTAGATGGCCATAAGATCCTTTGGAATTCAAAGACTCACCAAGTATCCCCTCCTTGTAACCTCAAATCCAATTCCTTAGAGAAGGCCATCCCCAGTGCATTAATACTTCCAAATTTTCTTCAACTGCAAGTCCTTCAGTGAACCCCTGAAGTTTGTTCCTCATGCTATGCAAGCCAGCCCAGTGTGACCTTTCCAGGAGCAGAACAATTGCGAAAGCTCCATAGACTAATTTCAGTTGGATCAAGCTATAGATATGACATAGTAAAGAAACTATCTCTTCAAATAAGAGGATGAAGACTGAATACCTTGATTGCTGTTTTCCAAACGTAGTTTCAGTCAGTCTCCAAAAAATTGTGGGAAATTGTTATTTCTTGACAAGACTTGTCATCGATTCTCCTTCAATACAAGTTGGGGATGATCTAGATGGAATGTGTTCCACAGTACAGCCATGATTTCTGAAACTCTAGTTATTTGCATTACTCTTCAACCTTACTCAAAGTTGCTGCTCATGAAGAATTGCAGACAGGATTATGACCAGCTAAACAAAGTGGAGCTAAAAATAGAGGGATTTCTGTTAGCAAGAAAATTTTATAAGGCACATGAAGCCATATCAGTGCATTCGGGAATGGCCAGGGTTTCAAAATAATCTTGATATAGTCACCACTGAATACATACTAATCTTACTCCAACACAAAATCTATGTTTGCAGGCCCCTTTCTATAGGTTCTGGGCAGCATATGTGACTCATCATTCTGTGATAACTTCATGATACAGAAAGTGCTCCAGCTACAGACCCTGGAAGCCAAGTACAGCATTGGCAGAACCTACATCTCAGTTCTGTGATGGGGAGCCTTGCAGCTTTCAGAGCCACCTCCCTCTAAGAGTCTTCAAACTCACAGTTTTGGGAAACCTCAGACTCTACACATACTCGGGAATCCAAAATATGGCAATATGCCACTTGAATCTTCCTTGAACCTGAGTGACAAGTGACTTCCTTTGCCAGCAATCTATCAACTCAGACAGGAATTCTATGGGACATCTGTGTTACAAAGCAATGAAAAATACTTGCAAAATATTCAGTCTCAACTAAACATTAATTGATCAAAACCTATTTAATTGAAAAACTTCGGCCTAAATTTGAAAGTGGTACATTTGCCCTCAAAAGAGGCAATACTTACAGATACATATATAGTTACTTTTCAGAGGTTGTCTTTCCCCATCAGCCAGGTGTTCTCTTTGCCTCATTTCAGTGATGGAGGGACACTGGGAAGACAGAATGATTCATAATTCCATTCTGCCAACAGCATAGTGGTCCTAATTTTCTGAGTTTTCAAACATTGCATGAAGAACAGCTGTAATGAAAGCTAATATTCCTCTGACTACATTGACCTTTGTCTCTATAAAATCCACTGCTGTTCAAAGTAGCGTAGTTCCATACATCTTCCATGGTGGTTTTGAGCAAAGATAACAAGCTACTGAATTTCAGTGTCTTGTGTGCTATGTTTTCCAGTCTCTTATAAAATCTCTTTCCATGGCACCAGATTCTTTCCCCAGTCAAGGATTAAAATGATTACCCATATCTATGTTAGATATAAAACAGCCTTTGGTAAGCTATAGACCTAATTGGAAATAGAATTAACAGGTATTAGATTAGCAGAATGCCCACCAGTGAAGTATGGAGGGGATATCATTAGCAAGACAAACTTCTGGTGTGGTTTCTGTTCCTCCTTTTTCAATTACTTCTGCCATTATGACTAAGCTAGCAGGATTCTTTCACTGAAAAGACCAGAACAGAGCTGCAGAGGGGTTCATCAGACTTCATGAGTGACAGATGGACAACAGGGGAGTTTTCTACCCATCACTTTCTCTTCTCCTGGAAACGTTCTGCTGAAGCTGTTTGCATCCCCTTGCCCTGTGCCATCTCCTACCTCCCAAATGGTGAGAAAAATTAGTGCCACCACTAATGTCACTGTGACCAGCATTCACATGGACACACAGAATTTACTGTGAAATGAACTTCCACCCAGCCTCATCCCAGGCCTCTGAAGTTGGGTATTTCTTCATCCATTTCCTTTCCTGGCAAATTCAGCTACAAAAATCAGTCTATCTAGTAGTTTGACCTGCAAAACTGAAATGTTTTATGTCTCCCAGCATCACAGACTTTCCCTTCCTTTTGTCTGAAATGATTTTTGAACACCTTCAAGGTCCAAGTGGAGTGAGACACTGAATTCTAGAATTTGATTCCTGCAGACAGTAGATGTGTCTTTTTCTTTGTATTAGGTCTGCTAAACTGAAACCGCAAAAGATAGAAAGTTGCATTGGGGCATTCTTCTACAAGAGAAACTACTCAGTCATCAGCAGATGAGAAGGTGGTTTTCTAAAATACTTCCCATTTAAAAGCCTTTCAGACTCTTTTGACATTTTGCTATGTGAAACAGATCCTTTGACTTCACTGCAGTTTTGTATGTCTTCTCCAAAACACATGTTCAGAACATCTTCTGATCCTGTCTTCACCAATAGCACAAACCAGTGTGTTCATGTAAACATGATCTTCTAATCATGACCTCCAGTCAGAGAACCAGACTAGGAAGATGATGGCAAACAAAAGTGAGCACACCAAAACCATTAAGCAAAGCAAATTGAAACATACATCAACTAGACCTACACAATTGCAAGTATTTCTTTTACAAGATAGAAGAAATTGTGCAGGACAGTTGAAAGAAGGAACAGTGGACAAGGAATTGATGCACAGGGAGAGGCAGTGTTGGGAATTAGACGAGCAAGGTTCTTTGATTCAGGCCTTTTATCTATAGACCTGTGGAAGGTAAGGTGCCACAAGACTGAGTAAAGAAGCACTGTCAGCCCTGTAAAATGCAGGATAGGGCTCAGAATACCATTTTTTTCCCCCAATCAACACATTGCCAATGCAAACGCTTTCTTCCTAGGAAAAAACGTAGAGCAAGGTAGAGAAAAATGAATATTCCAAACCCAAGCAACTCCTCATTCTTTTTTTCTTTTTTTTTTTCTTTTTAAAATTTTATTCCTTTCCCTCCTAATCAAATGATGTTAAGGAGTTAACACTCCTGCAAACCATTGCAATCTGTTAGGTTCTTTGTAACCCAATATTTTATTAAAAATTATAATCCCAACCATTGTTCCCATATTTGTACAAGAAAACATCAGTAGCCTCCAGAGCATAGCTGATCCAAGATGGGTTCTGAATGGCTCAATACTCAAT
The DNA here is from genome assembly GCA_013397795.1 of Orthonyx spaldingii. NCBI lineage: Eukaryota > Metazoa > Chordata > Aves > Passeriformes > Orthonychidae > Orthonyx > Orthonyx spaldingii. The sequence goes on from VZTJ01004275.1 coordinate 217,412, forward strand.
GGAAACTGGTAGAAAGCAACAGTTATTGTCAAAAAGTGACTGAAGTGTTCTGATAGATGTCTAATGTTTCAGTGCTCAGCAGTCTGTAATAAATATAGCTAAGACTACTTATCAGTAAAGAAATGGAGGCCAGACAGTTTAAACACATCTTACCAATGTAATCTACTAATACAGGAGAAATGATTACAGACTCACTCCTCTCTTCTTTGCATAGTATTGCCAAGAAAATACAAACCAATCCAGAAAGTCCAGCAGGTAGCATGGTATGGATTCATTTTCATGCACACTACAGCTCTCACTTCAGAAGACAAAGTGCTTGGTTGAGGTCCAAGATCCATGCCAAAAGTGATCTCCCTTCACAAGGGAGACAGTGCTGTACATTGTTCATTTCTGTTCATCTCTGTGTTTCACTATCCTATGGTGAAATCCTTGACCCGGTGAAGTCATTACAACCTTTGTCAAGGATTTTAATCTTGCTCTATATTAAGCATCTACTTGTAACTAAGGGAGGCTTTCTTGCGCAAGGACATAGTGTTCTCAAAGTGCCATCTAAGGCTAAAACAATTCCCCAAGGAACTGGGAATCATCACAAATCTTATTACCTTCTTGTGCAGGCCACTTTGAGTTTGCTCTCAGTAACATAAGTAGCAACATGTATTTTAAAACAAAACACATTTGAACATAATGAACATTAAAAACAAAAGTTAAGGCAGTGAAGCCTTAGTAAAGCCAATGGTAATACCAGATAGTGCTGCAGCAAAACTCTTAATTAAAAATAGACAAAAAAAAAAAATGAAATAAAGTACACTGCTCCCATTGTAAAAAGGCCAAATCTCCATTTTGGAATGGCTTTTCATCTTAAACAAGCTACATGGAACAGTGACTTTACAGTTGACAAAGACTTTGAAGCAGTAAAACCCTGCTGCATGTGACAAGATGCAGGACAAAATGGTGATGCAAAAATAGAAGGATAAATATAACTAAATGTGCCACTCAGAACACAGAAAGCTGAGGCAGGTGTTGCCGTAGCTGTCAGCTTTCAGGTTCCTTCTTTCTTCAACTTTTTCAAATCATATCTTGATTCTTCAATAAAAACCATGGAAAAGATATGAGACTTTTGCATTTACATCCATAATTCCAAGTGTTTTGAAAAGCCATGTAAAACTGTTGTATATCAGTTAAAAAAAACAAACCCTGCAACCCAATAATATTGATTTTTTTTCTATAATTCAAAACTTTGTTTCTGAGAAAATAGGAAAGACAAGTGTTTCCAGAGGAAAAAATAACAGTTTTAAAATATTAAAGCCTCAGATAAAATACATAAAAATACAATTAAATATTTTATAGAAATTAAAATACTTCTTACTTGTCAACAAGTAACCTAGAAGAAATTTCAGCATGAAAACACAGAGTTTGAACCTCTTAATGAAGTCTCAAAGGCAAAAGTATCCCAAGTTGTGTCACTTCTGTGACATGATCCGAAATGAGAAAATCCCCACCACTGTGAGACTGTTACAAAAATAGCCAGCACTGGCAAGGGAGCATCAACTGACTTCAGTAAATGAGGGAAATACTGGCAAGCTCAAATGTTGACCTCTAGCAGTGATATTCTCGTTTCAAGGCTTGGAGGTCCACACACATATCCACCTATTTCTGTCGGAGCCTACCCTTGCTGCAATTATCCCTGGGCAGACAGCCAGTGCAAAATCTCTCTAGCACAGAAGCTCCACTTGAGCCCTGGGTTTAACAGGAACATAATGAAGGGAGTGGCTGAAAATAACCTGCCCTTACAAGGCAATCACATTTCAGGATTCCCAGGCCATAGGGAAAAAGCATCTGTAAACAACAGAGTCTCTGGGTCCTGCCTTTCCCATCACCTTCTTCTCCTTGGAAAAGAAAACCTTGAGAAACTTCTGTGAAAGCAGCAGTCCCAATGTGGGAAAGAGAACTTTTAGTGGCTTTGTTCTCCCTTGAACTGCCCGTCTATGGCTATGCCAACAGGAGGCAAGCAGTGGAGCGCACTTTTTCCCAGTTCTGCACAATATGAGAGCAGGGGAATGTGTGCTCCAGGAGCCTCTTTGCAGACGGTGAGTTTTTTTCTTTATGCCTTCGTCTTTTCTGCTAGCTCGTAATCTGCCCCCTAGCTTCCCTGGGGCCAAGGGGAAGAGAATGATCTTTATATAGTTGTCCTCGGGGACTGGGTGAATCACAGAGTTACATCTAATCCCTCTTGCACTCCGCAACTGTATAACATCCCAGCTGAATATCAAGCCAGGGAAAATAAGTTGCAGTTTTAAGTACAAAAATCAGGCAGAGATATCACAACCACAGTTAGAGCAGTTATCAGCTTCCAATATAAAACTCAAACTGAAAAATTAAACAAAGGAAAAACAGCCAGAGACCGGAGAGGGTACAGAAACCACCTAGAAAGGCCGAGATACCATGCTTTTTATTTTGGCACTTCATGTTTCATAAATTTTTTTAAAATAATATTCAGTAGTCATTGGGTGAATCTATTACATGATTTTCTTTTTTATTGTTTTTTTTTTTTACTGGAGAGGGCAAGGAGCCATGTTTTTTTAAAAGCTTGGCCACCATGTTTGGTATCTGAGCTGTATATCATGCACTGTTTGTCATTTCACGCCACTTAGAACAAATCCCAGCTGGCTGGAATCCTAGTCCTGTGGACTGTGAGTCATAGATATTAAATGACCATCATGTGAGCTGCTGCATGCTGCTGTGTTTAGTGTGTGACACTGTAAAGTTGTACAGTATCTTATCACAGAGGATCATCAACATGAATACACAATTTGAGCAGGAACACTTTCATAACATCACAAAATAAACTATTTGTTTTAGCAAGAGGCAAGAAAGGGGTAGGGATGCATGAAGCTGAAGCACAGGCACAGCGTTTACGTGACTTTTGGGGGACCAGTAAGCCACAGAAAATCACTTGCTGATTCTGTAGCAGCAGATCTGGGGCAAGAATGGAAAAGATACTGTCCATAGTGGAAGTGTTTGCAAGAACCTTTAAATCTCCTCAAGAAAATCCTGTAGCAGTCTTTTTGATGCATAATTATACTCCAGTTCAAGCTCATTGAAGTATCCTCCCAGGATAAGAAACTGAAGACACATATTTAAGAATTTGTCTCATAGGAACCAAAACAAATTTTGGGATTGACTAAATACCAGTCCCAATTCAGAATTTTAAAACAAGCAATGAGATCTTTTTCACTGACGTGATATGGACAATCCTTGAAGAGAATGGTTTTAGTCTAACAGAAGCCCAAATCAGTCAGCAATCCATTTCATGTTAATGACATGCAGGAAATCTGTACTACAAATCAGATTGGAAAAAACTTAGTGCTAGTGGAAAACATTATTTTCAAAGAATACCATTTCATACCTGGATTAGGTAGGTTTAATCCATCCTAGTTATGAGCTGGGTAAGTTCCTGCCATCGGTGATAAAATGAAAATCCATTTTAGGCAACATACAGGGAAACCCTGTAAGAGTTTGTTGTGAAAGCCCATTTCCATCTTCATTAGCATGGGTAAGTTGTTGGGCAAGAAATTGTTGTTATCCAGTCCGAAGTGTTATCCACTTGCCTTCTGCAGGTTACTATGAGATCACATACTGCTATCAAAGGTTCTTAGGAGTCTCTAATGTTTCAGTTTTCAGTCACGGCTCCAACAAAACTACTGCTGCCAGTTCCAGTTTAGATCTGTTTTTCTGTCTTTGCATGTGTTTTTCTTCCTGGTAACAGCTACCAGCTTCTTCCCACTATCCCAGCAGTTTCCCCTACCTTTGCTTATGTTTCTACCACGTCATAGCAGTGTAGTTAGTTCTCCTTAGGTCAGCAAAGCCAGACATTCATAGCTTGCACTTTTTAACACTTTTCAAGCACTGAGTCTTTTAAAATGTATTATATTTCTTGAATTAAGTATCAAAAACTTTGCATTTGAAGTCTGTTCACAGGCCAAAAGAGGCAGTTAAAACTCACTACTGATTCTTTGTTCAGAAGACCAGGGTTTTAGAGAAATAAATATGACTTGAATCAGATGAGGGAAATTTATTCAAATTGATCCAGACTTAATCGAAATCACCATTATAAAGACATCAGCAAGTTATACCAGAGGAAGATTAAAACTGTTAATGCACTGGAGTCAAGTTATTGTGACTGTCAGGGAGAAGTCAAACACTATGTTGGATAGTATTAATAAAAACAGCATGTTAAATATACAACTGTGTCACTACAGCTAGCTCCAGTCTCCCTTGATTTTTTTTTTTATATAGGGGAAAATTCTAAAAATGCTGTTGAATTTGAAAGAGTTTAAGAGAAAACATCTTCAAGTATGGAGAAGTTTTCATGGAAAGAAAAGACCAAGAGGAAGCAGGATTATTCACAGACATATGAATGGATATTAGATAAGAGATAAATCAGTGTTATCAACCCACTGGGAAGACCAGGAAGTAATAAAATAAAGTATTAACAAGGAAAAATGCAGATTAAAAATTAGAGAAATGCTCATAACTATGTGAAGGCAAAATAAACCCAGATGCAAATGCAGAAACAAGGTGCCAAGAAAAGCTATAAAATTAACTTCACAGAGGATGTTCAAGACATTGGTCTGTGAGGAGTCACTTCTGTATAATGAAATCAGAGCTTTCAAGATGCAAAGACATGAACTGGGGAATCCACTCACTACCTTCTAACCCAAATCATCAGAAATAGCTTTGGTGAGCTAAACATTATGTTTTCACAAGTTGTCCCCATTTATTACAACCCAGTTCTCCTGAAACACGTAGAACAGACTGACAAGTATGCTGACAATGGCCTCATAATGTGAATGTGACAGCAAGGCCAGACATAGATATCTGACTGAAAGGCATTGCTATTTTTCCAGGTCAAATCTTTCTTTTAATTTCACCTACTTTAGTGAAATAATTTCAAAACTGTTACTTGAAAGCATACTTAGAGAAATTCTGAAAATAATTTTAATGAATAGATGTGCTTTGCTTTGTTTCTAGCAAAGATTAATGCTTTTGCATAAGGGCTGGAAAGCAGCTTTACAATCAGAGGAAAACAGAAGTCACCGCTGCTCCCTCAAAGAGAGCACAGGCCTGCCAGTCTGATTCTGGTGTTTGGAAATAGAAATATTTTCTTCTTTTCTTTACACAACTGTGATAACAATCTGTAAGCCAATGTACAACTAACGTGTCTCCAGGAATTACACTGTTTGCAAGAAATGCATTTTAAACTTATTATAATAGTGTACTCAAGAGCTTAAAATTTCCATGCCCACAGGGCAATATAGCACTACATTTGTGATTTGATGTCACAAGCATGTAGACTTCAGTTTTACAAATACTCTTCAAGAAAACATTTAATTTTTCTCTCCAGGGAAAACATTAAACCCTACCTCAGAAAACTGTACAGAAGGAAGGAAATTTGGTTTGAGATAGCCATGTTTTGGCTTCCAGTCACCAAAATCAAATCCCTTCCCCATATGTATTCCAGCTTTAGCTTCATAGTCCTTCTGCTCTGAACCTAAATAATAAACCTAGAACAGATTTTACCCTTTATAGCATATACCAATTTGTAACATTCCAGAGAGTTTTTCTTATTTTCCAGGATTCTGGAGGTCCATGATTACTTACAGTTTTAAGGAAACAAGGTTTAGATGATCACAATCTGTCCACTCATACATTTGTCTTTCCTTCTCTCTTTTGAAACAACAAAGCATTTTTATTCACATTTGACTGGATGGATGAAGGTATCAAAGATAAAACACTTCTACAAGTTTCTTGTTTGGGTAAAGGAAAAAAAACCAAGCTGGTTCTGCCAAAGGGATTCAGCCACTGTGAGTGGCCAGAGATGGGAGCCAGGTGGCCAGTCAGCATGTGTGTATTGACAGGGGAACCAGCACCTTGTTTGGTTTTGCCCTTGCCACACTATGCGCTGCCACTTGCCCATCTGGTCAGGTAAAACTCTTTTCACAAAGGTGGGACATCAGAAATGATCCACTAAAAACCTGCTTGTCTTTTCAGAGAGTCATGTGGATCCCAGGCTCTGGAAGTACACTGCAATGGAAGATAAAACAGATCCCAGCACTGCCAAAGCCACACATGTGATGAGCCCTCAGGACTGCCAAAACGGAGGCAGATATCCATAATTATCCAATATTCAGCATTACCAAGGTTCTGCAACAAATACTCACCCAGAGCACATGCAGGGGCATAAGTTCAGATCTCTGTTTCTCATCCAGAATTCATCCTGGTGTGCCCAGTAAGGCATTGCTCAGCTTGGACTGCAAGCTGAAGATATAAGTACCCACAGAAGTGTCCTGCCCTGTGCTGGGCAGTTCAGCACAGTGGGAAGCCTACCCAGTGTACTGGGTAGCTGTGTTGGCAAACAGGCTGAATTGTGGCTTTGTTGCCTCAGCTGTCATACTTTGTTTAAAGGTAGTTCAGTTATGAATCCCCCTTGCTTCAAATGCATACAGCTCATCATAAGAATCAATGCATACACAGAACTTATTTGTACCTCATTCTGGTCAGCCTCAGGTTGTGCTGGGGGGGCTTAAACTGGATATTAACAAAAACTTATTCACTGAAAGAGTGTAACAGGCTGTCCAGGGAAGTGGTGGAATCATGGTACCCGGAAGTGTTCAAAAATCATGCATATATGGCCCTTAGAGACATGATTTAGTTGAGTGCCTGGCAATGTTAGATTACTGCTTGGCCTTTTCCAACCTAAATGATTCTAGGATTCTGTGATTCTATAGGATCTAGAAAGATTGAAATCAGTTGAGCAAACATGAACTGGAGAGAGGATTTACAGAACAAAATTCCAAAAGGCTTAGAAGTGCTATCTAGCCAACTGTCTAATTAAAATAACATGGTATTTATCTTCACATTTGCCCTGTTAGGTTACAAACCACTGCAATTCTCACATTTTGCACACACAATATTGAAACACTATCTGCAGTGTAGATATCCACACATGAACCCTTAAAATTCAGAGGAGGAGAGTGGGCACTTAGAGGGCAAGAGCTGCCCAAGCAATTTCAGCAGTCTGCTATACGATGGGATTGGCTCCTTTCTGGGAAACTGGCAGCACATGGACACCATGCACTGAGTCTGGAGCTGGCTCTGGCATCCAGAGTGTAGGCACAGCCTTGGTCACAGAGCTGAGAGGAGAGGGAGACCTGAGACTGACAGCTGCATTAGTAGGAGCTGAAGTGAGAAAGGCTAAAGGTGAGGGCCAAATTTCTGTGGGAGCAAGTGTCATGGTATCTGGTTTCAGTCAAGCAAATTACCTACCTGCACTTAACTGCCTTACACACCCAGCATATTTGTTAACATACCGATTTCTATCCACTTCACATACAAATATACCTAAAAATCACCAAAGTCAAAGGATGGGAGTTAATTTTTTCAGTCAGGAGAACTGTGCAGAAAATCACCCTTTGCTTAAGAGAGAGTGATTTGTAGATCCAAAGGAAAAGAAATAGTATCTAATTTAACTGAAAAAAATGGTCAAGAGACAATCTAGAATGGGGTATGGGGTGAAATAAAGTGTTTAACAAGAACCTCTTCAAGAATTCTGCTCTAAAAGTGATTGTGTTTCACTAAGGCAGAAATTGTACACAGTCCTGAATGGGATAACCCTTTCAGTTGAAGCAAGTTGACTTCAGCAAGTTAAATGGGTAGGATTAATGTGTTGGGTCTGGCTGAGCTGGAGTTCATTTCTGCACAGCAGCCCTGACAGTGCTGTGCTCTGCACTGGTGGCTGGAAAGGTGTTGGTAACACACCAGTGATGTGGCTGCTGCTGAGCAGCGCTGGCACAGCAACAGCCTTGTCTCTCCAACATTCCCCACCCACCAGTGGGCTGATCCTGGGAGGGGTTACAGCTAGGCCAGCTCACCCAAATTAACCAAACAGATATTCTGTCCCATAGGATGTCAGGTCAGATATAAAAGCTAAGTAAAAAAGGAGGAAGGGGAGGCACTCCTTATTTACAATGTTTGCCTTATGGAGCAAACGCTCCAAGTGCTGAAGCCTTGCTTCCCGCGAAGTAGCCAGACATCATTTGTTGATGAGAAATAGAGGATAAAACTTTTTCTTTCTCTTTGTTTGTGTGCACCCTAACTTCCACTTTTCCTTTAGTAAACTGCGTTATCTCAAACTATGAGTTGCTTTCCATTTTATTTTCTCTCCCCTGTCCAGCTGAGAATGGGGAGTGATAGAGTGGTTTGGTGGGTACCTGGCATCCAGGCAAGGTCAACCCACCACAGGAAAGAAACAGGGAGAAAAAGCAACCTTTCTGATGTAATTCTTAATGGATTAAGCCTGAGTTTTCTTCCCTGTGTATTTTAAAATCTATTATAAGTGAATTATGTATATTGCATATATAAATGTATGAGTCATGTAACCCTAACCTGACCTGACATTAGTGAGTTATGATTTTATGTGGTTATCACTGGTACATTCCTGACCAATAAATGTGGCAAATCCCAAAGAAGGGCCCCAAGACACCTCACCATGTAAAATCACTGCCCAACACACATTCCAGAGTAGCCAAAGAGCAGCAGAGCAGATCATACCAGAAGCTATTCAGGTAGATAACATTGGAAACAGATGAAAGTGTCTTCTATTATCTGGTGATAACAAGGAAGTGAGATACCCTGACAAACTGACAAGCCAATCAGAGAATCTGTGCAGAGAAGGATATTTGCAAATGTCCCACCTTTGTGGTCCTAACGAACTTGAGAGAAAAAGTATCCCGAGGGGTTCAACTTAATAGTGAAGCCTCAGTTATCATGTCAGAGATGGTGGTAAAAGAGTGGAGCAGGAACAGCCAAAATAAGCACACCAGTTTTGTTCTGTGGAACTTGGCCGAGGAAAAAATGGATTGTCCCTAGAGAAAGCTGTTGATGTATAAACAGAATCCAGCCATCAGTCTCATCATGAGCTTAAGCGCAAACGCAGAAGAGGAGACTGAACTGAGAGATGTATCTGGCACACAGCACATACCCGTGAGGCCACCCCAGATAAATGAAAGGTGCTCCAGACTGAGACACTCAGCTGAATTTCAATTCATGTATCAACATCAGTGAAAGCAGATCAAATGCACAGATGGTGGGAGAGTTTCTGTGGCAGAACCGGATTGCAGCAGGGATGAAAACAACCAAGAATGAGGAGAAAGGAGGTCAACTGCCACAGAAGTAGTACCACTACATCTGCCTTACATGTGTTCTGAAAAAGGTGATTCCAGGCTGGCTTATGGCTCTTTTCAGCTGTCTAAAAATGTGTATGGGTTGCTGTGCACAGGTGCTGGCAGCAGGGTCTGCAGGGCAGCCTTTGTGAGGAGCGGCCGGGCTGCCCCATGTCCGACACAGCCCATTCCAGATGGCCCCAAAGGCCCCACCACAGGGCATGGCTGAGCCCAGAAGCCAAGCTGGTGACATCTTGGGGAAAAAGGTGTCCCTTCCAAGATGACCTATTTTGTGACTTTATGATTGTAATGCCAGGGACCAACCTTTTAATATGAATGTAATATCACTCAAGAATTATAGTAGTTTTAAACTGGTTGAAGTGTGAATTGTGGAATCTTGTGCATCACATTTGGTCACAACAATTTCCATGCATTGGGGAAAGAAATAATGCTGAGTATCCTAGGCAGGTAGGGAATACATTTGAAGGCCATTTGTGACCATCTCTGGTCTAAGTCATGTTCAGTGTAGACTGCAATACAGAGAAGGGAACCACAAATGAGTTACTAGAAAACTGCTAGAAACAAAGCTAACCACAGAACTGTCTAAAGAACATTTTAGTTTGCTTTCAGTCAACTTTATGCAGTCTCAGAGTCAAAGTCTGTACTTACATATACTTACCTACATATGTTTCAAATTACTTTTCATGTTCAATGCACATATTAATGTTTGTGGCTTAGTAAAAGATCACATGGAGCTGAGGATGCTTCTTAGGTGGCATGAGTGCCTTCTTACATCTAAATGCATATACATTTTAGAGAAAATTTCTGATACAACTGCATAAAAATGTTTCTAAGGCATAGGCAAACTTTCAGCACTGTCATGTATTTACTGCACTCCCACAAGAAACAGGACATTAAAACAGACCAACCCATGGGAGAATGTAACACAACTGTGACACTTCTGTACAGAGGCAGGCACCAAGTACAGTTGGCCTGCCGGTAAAATCCCAGTTTATGAGTTAAAATCACTTCAGCAGGTATCTCCTATGAGGCCCTCTGCCAAGTCAAACAACAGCATCTGAAAGCTGTTATTTACATTCTGTGTGGGAAAGAAAAAGGATCACACAGAGGGAGGTTCCAACAAGAATGGGAAAGGAATAAAATGGATTTGCAATGATGAGCTGAAAAGTTGGAAAGCGGAAATACCACATAAGTAGTTAAACATTTGTAATTACATTTGTGACAGTAAGGATGTTGTTTGACTTAGCTTGCCTTGACTTCTTATCTAACGTATTTAATACAGTATAAAATTACACAAGGATTAACAGACATTGAATAGAACAGACAAAGCAAGCAACTATGCCAAGGGTCATCACAGGTATTGTAAAAACAATTACATGAGCTGGCTCAGGGAAGTTCAGATGCTCTGGAAGGAAAGGGGAGTGTTCAGGATCAGGAAGGTGCCTTCTGTGTCCCGAGTTGTGACAGCTCTGCAATTTACACTTCTGCAGAGCAGAATAAAAGCATTTCTAAGTGTCCAGCCTGAAGCCACGACTCCACCCAGAGCTAAGAGGTTTTCTGAGATTGCGGATTCAGGGACATCTAACAAGACTGGGAATGAGGAAAGCAGTTAAATGTCAGAGGATAAAGGAATTGAGGCAGAAAGAGACAGATGTTTCTCTGGCACATGGCTAAACTGTCTGGTGGGAGTCTTTGGCAAAAGCTTGTAGTCTGCATGTTCCTATTACTGTTGAGAAGAACTGGGCTTTGTGTACAATTATGCAAACAAACAAATGATCTCAAGACTTTCCAGTTTTGAACCCATTTTTCATCCAGATACACCCTCTTTCCTGCAAAGCCTCAGTGTTCAGTTTGCCATGAAACCAAAAGGGCAATGAGGCTATCATCCCCCAGTTCGCATAGTGAAGTAGCCCAGCAACAAGTAATGCAAAACTAAACTACACATTGCCCCATCCATTAATCTGCACTCTTGCTTTTCCCTTTTAACAGTGATGAGCCACAGGGAAAACAAAGAGCTGTTCTCATCAGATTTTGGACTAACACATTCCTGCTTTAATCACAAGAAAATTTGATTGGAATTAACAATCAAATTGGTTCGTGTTTTGAGGTGATTTGGGAAATGCTTTAAATGACATTTCTTGCTGTATTTTTTCAGTTTCAGGACACAGCACAGAAGAATACAAAATGAAAATAACAACAGTTGACTTAATCTTTTGAACTGAAAGATACAATTAATTAATAATCTGAAAGAAGCCCAGGACTGCTCTGACCTTATTGGTGTTGTGTTTTGTTTTACACATACTAGAAAAGGTGGGAAATTCAAGGAGATTAAAAATCTTCAAAATTTTGCAAAAAGCTGGCTTGAAGAGAAGATTTTCATCGCAAACACATTTCCTTGATTCACTTTCCATCCAACAGTGTTCTAAGGCTGGGGTTAATAGCAAAATAGAGTGACTTGCAATAGAAATACTTAATGGTCCTGTAGCATATGTGATAACTGCGCAGCAGGGGCTCACCGGAGCTGGCTGACAAAAACTACAGTGCTCTGCTAGGTTAATCTAATTAGAGCTCTTCCTTGCAGCTTCGATTGACAGTTTGGAAACCTGTAAACTTCTCTAAACATAGACAGCTTTCCATTTGCTGCAGTTCAAGAGAGGACCCTCTTCTTGCACTCTTCCCTTGAACTGTTTCCATGGAATGCTGTCCATATTCAGAAAAATGTACAGGTTGCCAAACTGTCAACTAAAGCTGTAATGAATGGCTCTAATTACATTCAAGTAGCAGAGAGCATTGCCATTTTAATCAAATCTGAGCCTTGTGAGATATTTGGCACAAATACAAGAGAAAGCCTGAGGAAAAGACTGCCAAAATGTTAGCAACCTTTTATTCTAAATTCTGCCTGCCGGAGAACTGAATACCAACTGCTTTGCAAAGGTTTTTGTTTTATGGGGGCTTTTATTGTAGCCTATATGGTCTCATCATGATTTATTATCCTGTTCTCTAAAAACAATGCAAAACAAAACAAAAAACACAGCCCCACAATTTCAAGACTAAAAATGATGATCAGCAATTTTGCTAATCAGTCAGCTATGGTCACCTTGCCAGTCGCAGAGGCAAGGGGGACCTAATAACATCCTTTCACTCAGAGAGTTTCTGCCAGCGCTCAGCTTTGTGTTGTGTACAGCAAGGGACATACAAACAAACTGCTTTATCAAATATCCTGTCAGATGCTGCCCCAGCCCCTTTCCAAATGACACCACTTTATGTTCTCCAACCCTTTATTACCCTAACAGTGTGAAAGAGTTATCCTTACCAGAATCTGGTGATCCTGATATTCTGTCCCTTTTTACAAATCACAAATTTGGTAACAACTCTGAAATCATAGCTTTTTTTTAATTGATTTATTTGTCACACTTTCAAGACCTCACAGTGATTAAAATGTAAAGTATCAAAACCAGTGAGTTCCAGAAAAGAAAAAGATAAGATGTTATTCAATTATTTTCTAAGTTTAATGGACAAGAAGAAAAGCAAAATTTCTAGACTTTTACAAAATCTGCTCTGGAGGATAAATGAAAGCAACAAAGGAATTCCTTCTTCTTCTTCCATAGGAATTCATTTGGTAACATAAGGTTTACAATTACATTCCAGTTCCCTCTCATGAAAGCATCTGCACCAAGAGCATTACAGGTGAAATGATAAAAGAAGAAGGTTTCATATCTCAGATATTTGGGTAAGCACAATCAGTCACAACCCACCACCATTCCTCATTTTCAGGAGATGGCTTTCATTTATTCCACTAGGCATTTTGCTAGACTTGTCCTGCCAGCTGTCACACAGAAGTCCTGCTGCTTCATGTTCCAGCAGACGGCCAAATGCCAACCACGCCTCACTGCTTACTGTTGCATTATTGGAGTTCTCTTCCTCCAGCTCCTCTCCCAGCAACAAACACCCTCAGAAGAAGTCTTCTTCTAAGTTCTAAAAAGTTTCCTTATTCATATTTTTTCATTTGGATGATTTATGTTCACTCAGGATAGTTTTAAAATGTACAAAACCAAAAAGAAGGGTAATCCAGGTCCTTTGCAACCATCTATCTAATAGCTGATTTTGAAGCAACCTTCAATACGTCACTATTCAGGTTCCTGAATAGTGACAGGGGCTGTAGAGAGGCTATAGACTGCCCTACCGTGGTCTCCCTCAGTGATGGAGCTTAGCAGCCCTCGGGATACAGTCTCTCAATTTCTAGTCCTAATCTCTTCTGCACACGGAGTTGAATGATTAGAGTGGCAGTCTAAATCAATGGGTTTTCCTTGCTTTTTGGTGATGTTGTTTCTAAAGAATCATTCTCTACTTATCTTGAAGCTTTTTTCTTTTTTTTAATGTGGTAAGAACTTTTGTGTCTTTTTGTATAAAAATAATCTTACTGTTATCTTTTTCTGGAAACTGCATGTTTTGAAGCTGCTAGTGAATTACTTTTCTGGTACAATCATGATCAGCATGGGATATATCATTGGCAATTTCACTGTTGATGCAACTAAAATATCAGATTAGTTAATATAAGGAGAAAAAGGCTTTTTTTTTTTTTTTAATGCTGGTTGTGTTCTCCATTCTTTAAATATATTCATTAAGTACATGCATAGGTCTTTCTGGCTTCAGCTGATAACAGATGTTTTAAACATGATGTAAAAGCTCCACACAGAAGGATATTTCTCTCCTATCAACTTCAGTATGAAGCATGAAATATAATTATCCTTATATCATTATCTTAGCCTGCATAGTTCAAAGAAATAAGACACAATCTGGAAGTGTTTCTTTGCCAAAAAATGTGCTAGCCTTTTCTTCTAAAATCTGAGTAGCAGTTAGGAGGGAGAAGAGAGAATCCTTTTTTCTGGGTAATAAAAATGGGAGTGTTTTCTTTACTTTATGTTCCAACACAAAGTCCAGTGTCACAACCACCCTTCCTTCACAGCTAAAGCCTGGGACAAGAGCATTCAAAACTGCATGGAAGACACCTAAGCTGAAATAGTTTGCTTTTCAGGCATGCTGAGTGCTTTCTGCAATTGATGTACCATTGATGCCTAAGGAGAGCACAGCCTTGGGCAATCAGAACCAAGTTTCCTGGGAAAAGTAATGTGCCCTGTCCTGTTCAGTATGCCCTGATACATATGTTCTGTGTTACTCCATGGAAAGTAGTAATGGCAGCTGTATGAGGAGCAAAACAGACCAGAAGTAGGAGCACCAAGTAAAATAACAGTTCTTTTATACAAATCTTTGGGTTCTCTAAGTTACCTCTAAGACCCTGATGAATTAAGGTGGAGTCAGCTACTTCATGTACTATGAACACCATTTCCCTGATGGTTGAAAGGTACAATGTGGACCTTTACACAGGAGTTAATCACTGCAAATTGTTCTCAGAGTCAATGGGCATCTAGGCAGTCTAATTAACATGGAGTTACTGTTCTTTGCCTTAAGCAGATTTTTGAGATAGGTCAAGTGAATCCCATGCTAATGGTTCTCATTGCTTTCCACTGCCAGCACAGATGACAAAGTCAGCTGTAGCAAGGTGAGAGGAACCTGACTCCAGGTACTAAAATGTAAAACATAATAGACAGATCTTCAACTTCACCTTGATAAAGGAAAACTTGGTTCTTTGCAACCTTGGCAGTGGGACCTTGGTGCTCTACATCAGGTAAGAAATCAACTCACCTCTGCTTGTTTTGTTAATGATGGGACTCAGAAGAGCTGATAGTCTCTTTACCAGTGTGCTGGATATAGACTTCATGTCACCTGACTTCAGACAAATCAGTAGATGAGTAATGGCAGTAATGGCAGTCATCTTCAGCTGTCTTGAAGTCACTGAAGAGAAACAGACTTCTCCTAATGATGGCTTACTTGACGTATCTTATACACAACTTATTTCAGGATTAGATGACTCATTTTCCAGGGGTGGTTTATTCTCTATACAAACAGTAAGGACACTAGATATCCAGCACAAACATGGATTTCTGATTTTGATAAACATAAGGAAGGGCACATTGATTTCACCCACTGTCGCCCATTGTCTCCAAGATTTGCTGTGACCATTTCAGACCTGACTCTGCATAGTATTTTTGTAGACTCATAGAACAGTTTAGGTTGGAAGAGACCTTTAAAAGTCATCTCCTTCAACCACCCTCTCTGCAATGAGCAGAAACTAGATCAGAATACAACAGGCTACTTATTCAGCTAGACCAGGCTACTTATTTTACTTAAAGATGTTCATCCCAGTTAATATTTATGTTATACTCTTCTTCTTCTCACCTATGCTCTCTCTTTTTTCATTTTGTTTTTGCTGTGAGTACTGATTTTTATAATGGGTAAGGCACCCCTCTTTACCTGTGAGATTACTTTCCCAAGGACAGTAAGAATTACACTGAAGCTGAGCTAAATTTCTGACTGTTGTTGAGATCAAAGAACTGAAGATAAGAACTTTTTTACACGGGACATAATTTCTTACACCAAAAAAAAAAAAAAAATCATTCTGCAAGGGAAACTAGTCACATTTGTGGGTTTTTGTTTTGGTTTATTTTTTTTTTTCAGAAGGGGGAGTATGTTTTCAAAGAAGATAAAATTCTGGGAAAGAATAAGAATCGGATTAATAATCCTTTCTCCAGTTATGAAGAATTTCTTCAATCTCCACCCAAGACCTCTTAACAAGAAGAACAGCTCCTTATAGAGTAGAATAATAGAGTCATTTGTTTGAAAATGATCCTTAAGATCATCAAGACCAACCATTAACCCAACGCTGGCAAATCCACCACTAAACCATGTCCCTCAGTGTCACGTATGCATGTCTTCTCAATACCTCCAGGGATTGTGACTGCACAACTTCTCTGGCAGCCTGTTCCAATGCTTGACATCCCTTTCAGTGAAGAATTTTTTTCCTAATACACAAACTAAACCTCCGCTGGCACAGCTTGAGGCCATCTCCTCTTGTTCTATTACTTGTTACTTGGGAGAAGAGACTGGAGAAAGTGACAGAACAGAAAAGAAGCCAGAAGTTTCTGCTAGAGCATAGTGCAAAGATCCAAATCCTACAGGTTATTTACTCCAACAGGCAGCTGTTTTCCCATAGTTTTATTGCTGGAATGTCTGAGCTGGTATATCTTAAAGGCCATCGTACTATCTGCTGATACCAGCCCTCTTCATTGCACAGTGTATTCAAACCTTATGACAGCTTCAATTAGGACTGATACAGTGCCTGGACAAGATGATGATGATGAGTCCATGGTGAAGCAACCCAAGCCCAGAGAATTGCTGGGGAAATTTAGGGATCCAAAGGATTTGTAGAAAGGATTGGTAGTAAATGAATGTTTCTCATTATCCTTCACAGAAGTCATGGCAAATGACTACTCCCAGTGTTAAAAGCCAGGAAGCCATAAATGCTGCTCTGCCTGAGGTAATTTTTAAATTGAAGGTGGAGGTGAAGCATGGGCATTGCTTCGTCATTCTCAGTTCAGTGATAGGGGTGTTTGTTTGTTTTGTTTTGTTTCACTATGTTTGTAGATAACGTCTGTAGACAAGAGAGCCTGTTATTCCAGATTTTCCAACATATTTGAACACTCAGTGATAGATAAGAGCATAGATAGCACTCATTGCAAAGCCTTTCAGATATGTATTTATATATTTGGAACCTTAACATAGCTAATTATGATACCTAGCAGAAGCAGCATGACTCAGGTGGAACAAGTTGCCCAGAACCAGCAGCAAGGAATGTGTGACTGAGCTGTCAACAGATGATATTCAGTTTCATGTAAAACTTATCATCATTTTTCTGCCCACTACTTTATGAAGAGCATTTATGGGTTCACATTATACTTAGAATTCCAGAGAAGCAGACTGGAGTTCCCATCAGATTTCAAGCAGAAGATTTTACTTGAATATTTCAAGAGTGAACTGTAACTTGTGGAGAATATGCACAGTTTCCTCGGTAAACCACAAATCTTGATAAGTTTGCTGAAGCACCTTCTCTTATCTTTCTCATAATGTAACATACTGAATGATTATGACAATAAAGTTATGGGACAGTACATGACTACTTAATATGGGGTCTTAGCGGGTATTTGATTGGTACACAAAAGGACACAAATTTTTTGGATAAAATTAAATTTTTTAAACCACTCAAATGATGGCAAGAACTCAATGATCACTAGTCAATCACGTTATACAGGAAATGAAATGCGTAAAATTGTGGCACTTTTATGTTACTGCTCAAGTGAAAATAATAGCAAGATATCAGCTATAAGCATAGCCCATTACATCATATTGGAGGCTGACTAAGCACTCAGAACAAATGACTTCACACTGCAACACTGAACACATAAGTTTTGGACACGACTAAGACTGACTGTGATGGTGATGAAAGTCATGTCTTTGCACGTGTCCTCACACACACGTTTTCCCTCCCTGATGGCCATGTGGTTTGCCCTAAGATAAGAACACTAGGTGAGTATTTGAGGATGAACTCTCTGGATAGCCACATAATTAATGCATTCCAGAGATGTGGAGCTGGGATATTTGTGATGGGCTTTGGTGCATATCAGCCTGCTAAGGGTATAAAATGCTGCTGGAGACTGGGCCAACTGAGCAATCTGGTTTTCTGAAGCTGCAGGCAGCTTCTGGATAGATCCCCACCCTGGCAGGATATGTCCAGCTTGAAAATGGGGAATATTCACTTTTGGACTGGTGAGTAAAAAGCACGAATATCTGGTTAAATATGGAGATAAAATCCTAAAGTAGCTACATAGGTGCTTTGTTGTTTTGTAATTGCAAATCTGCAAGGCCAAAAACGTTAAACCTGTACATTTCTAGCTGGATCTTCTTATATTATAACCCTTTAGACATAAGGTGTTGATCAAATCTGTGACTAAACAGATCTAACCACACCTAGGCATGTTTATGAAATTTAAAAAGCAGGGGGGTCTCACTGAAGCTTGTGACACAACAACCTACTGCTGCTATAATCCTTTCTAATACTTGATAGAGCTGTTTTTTTAGATACAGCATTGGCAATATTTAGATAAGGTATTAGCAAAAATCTAATCATAATAATCCAGAAAATCACTGTGTCCTACTTCTCATGCCTGGCCAAGGGCCTTCTCTTGACTGTTGTGACACAGTGACAAGATCTTTCACATAAAGAGTCTTCTGTGTTAAAAACTATTATTTTTGGAGATATTTAAAGTTCTGATTGAAGATTTGCTTTTAAGAAATTATGGACCAACCAGCCTAAGATGCCAGTTGGATGATAATTCAAAGAACCTTGAAGGCTAATACATGGAAAGACGTCTGAGCCAGTAGGATTTGGACTATAGCTAGACCTGCAAATGTTCTGTTCTGATTGCATTAAGATGTCCTTTGAAGTCTGGTCTATTCTGGGATTTTATTGCCATATCTTAACATATATTAACACATCTTATAGAAATCATTGCTTTCACATGAAGATTTATGGTCACTAAGTCCTGGGAACCAGAACCGCAAGCAACAATGAGCAATTGAAAAAACTGAAATGTTACAAAGGAGATGATTTTTTTTTTTTCCAGTTGGATGATAACCAGAGATCCACTCATATTCATTCAAAGCCTTCTGAGAAGTATTTGTTCCTTTTTGACTGGCCCACACAACTCATCAGAAACTCTGCAAAATGAGCTTTTTATTGCTTACCCCATCACTTTCTGAAGCTGAAAGATCCCCAGGAAGGAGACAGAGAAAGTGACTGCTGCATGCAGTGATAGACCTTAGCCTTAATTAAGATCTTCATCATATGAATCAATGATCTGATGCAGAGGCCAGTCAACTGATTAAATCAGTAATTCCCCCTTGAAGAAACCTAGAAAGACCAATTTCCACAGCCTGAGCTGTTCCTCATATCAAAGACACTCTTATGAAGGGCACCACACACAACTCATTGGTTGTTGCAGGGAGGGCTCCAGTCTCCCAGGCTCTCCTTTGCTCTCCAAGATCATTACAGTTCTTATTGAATCCCGTGCTTTACCATCGTGGCTACCATGTGAAGTGCTGGACCAGATCTCTCTGGTCACAGCATTTTGAACACAAACCGCCTGGCTGGACTTGCTCTTTGACTGAGTCCAGACATAGGAAGCTCGAGGATGAGCTAAAGGACAAGCCATTTAGGCCATGCAACCCACAAGAACTAAGGAGGTTTGGGCATATTTGGGGAGGGCTTCTTGATTTACCAAAGTGATGGCAAGGGAAGATAACTCTGACTGCAAAGTAGTCCTGTTGCCATAGTCACTATTGGTGCTGACACTCTTGTAATCGCTCTCGGAGCAGAAACTTCTGGGTTTATAAATAACAAAAAAATGTGTCGCCCGATTCTCCTGTGGCTTTCACCAGAGGCACTGCTGCTACCATCATGCATTATTTCACATTGATGAAAAGCTTAGGAGGAGAATTAGACCCAAAAGCAGAGAGTGTGATAAATGCATCAAAATTTTTCAGGCACTGAATCTTTTAGTAAATACTACTAAGCAAATATGCAGCTCTTAGACAATCAGAGTCAGAGAACAAAGCAAAAGTCTGCGGTTGGAAAAGACACTTGGTAGTACCGTGGAAAAAGTGTAACTAGTGTCAAATGGCACAGTCTCCAGGAATGAGGTTCCACCCATTTATGGTAGGGGAAGCCTGGGCCCAGCACCTTGGTCTGTATTCAGCTAAAGCTTCCTCTCATGAACTTTCAGCACCCCAGTTCTGCTGGTTCAAGAAACCTGATACTTCTCAACATGAAGGATTCATTGAAGGTAGGAGGAAGGACAGGAAACTTGTCTTTTCTTTAATTTGTTTCCCCCAGTTGCATGCTTTGGTACTTTGCCCTGGAAAGACACATTTTATGAAAGAATTTTACAGAGGCTTCTGTTGCTTAGAAGATCCTACAATTCATTTTACTAGCAGCAACCATGAGTGACCAGCTCAATTTCCTACAAGAAGCTAGCAGCAGACAGTCTAACAACAACAGCCTTTCTCAGGGACCAATACAGATGTAAGAACTGTGTTATTAAAAATATTCCTTGCTTGATTGTAAAATGGACAAATAAAAGTGAACTAAGGGGGGGAAAAAAAGAGACCAGTTTTGACAAGTACTGTGCTCAAATTGGCAGTTTTCAGAGAGAAAGACTATAATGCTACTTCACAAAATTCTGACTGATGTGATGATTTGTAGCTCCCATGGCATATCAAGAGGCAGTTTAGGCATTTGTAGATTTATACTCCTTTAGTCAGTTACAAATCACAAAGGAGCTTTCATACATTAAAGAAAACATTAAAGCAAGGGAGTGGAGTCACTGTAGCACAGTTATTGAATCAGAACCATGCCAAATTGTGTTTGACTTTAATAGAACTCTCAAATTTGTCTTAGATGATAGTCTCATAAACAAGCTTGGAAAACATGCATACACAACGCATAATTTGACACAAGAGGACTAGGCACAACCAGAAGCCTGTGTTCAAAGACGCCAAAAGAACCAATCAGTAGTTTGGACCCCACCAGTCTCTGGACAGATTTGCAGATCTTTCTGTATATGCCTGGAGTCAAAATTCAGATTTAGCTTCATCTTAAAAGAGTCTAGGTCACAGACTCCAAAATCTCCATAAAACTACATCAACACACATAAGCAGGACAAAGATACACTGTTTCTCCAAATCAAAACATGCCTGTAGACACAGAGCAGATTGCACACAGAACAGTTAATAATAATTCACCATCAACCTGAAGACAGTATTGAATGAAGATCCATGAAATGCTCTGCTGGGTTTAAAGATATTTGATATTTTCATTAACAGCTTATATCAAGAAACGGATAGGATGCTTACATTAATTAGTCAATGACACAAAAAGGAGAGATCTGCAAGTGTGCTGGATGTCTGCAAACTGGAGGATTGAGGTGAAAAAAATAGCCTGAAATTCATGAAGGGCATCTAATTGAATTAATTATCTACATCAATAGAGGACATGGACCTACTGGGTTAGCACCAGTCCATTAAGAAGAAGTACAGGAAGACAATGCATCAGAAGTTTGCCAGTTTTGGTAAGAGATAAAAACAGAGCTTTCATAAGATCTGATGGCCGTTTCTTTGGCCCTTAGCTATGACAATCTATTTGAGGGGTTGTGTGGAGCCATAAAATGTGTGAAGAATTGATGCATAAAAACCTTTACATGCCTGAAGCAGAACTATTAACTAAAAAAATGCATGTGAAATGCATCTATTAATATCTAACATACAATTTGAGTTCTAATATGACATTACAAATTCATAAACTGTGTTCACATTTAAGGAAAAAAGTGCAAGAAGTTCTTAAAAGCCAGGTTTTTTCTGTTTAAATGGAGGATTCCTTTGTGAACACTTTGGAGTTTTCATGAGAAATAACAAGCACTTTTTTTTAGCAGGAGCTGTGAATGAACTTTTATATAAACAATGCCAGTTTCTTTGTACATAATAAACACAATTTTTTTTCTCCTCCATGCCCTAGCAGACAGTTTTGGTCTGGTAGGGCATGGAGACAATGAATTCAGGTGAACCAAGAGTGCCACAGTTTTAATTGACAGAATACAAGCAATTGTATTGGAAAAAAACTGAGTGCAAAATACTAAAATCAACATTTGTATGTCTTGCTAAATTGGTTGATGCACATCACCAAAATGCCAAAATTTCTTGTGGTGACTTACTTCAGAGTTACACTTCAGCTTTTTGAGATGTCTGATTTAGTCATGTAATTTCTAGACACGTAAATTAGAAGAGATTAATTCAACTCGATGTTACTGCTTGCCAAAGCTGTATTATGTTTTAATTGCAGGCATGCAAACTATAGTTAATATTGCAAAAAAATGCAACAGAACCCTTCCCTGGGCAATAAGAGCAGAATCCTGAAACACCCTTGGGGACCACCCAAGCCAGCGCTCGCCCTCAGACCACATTTTGGGCATTGGTGGCCTCGGTGCATTCAGAGGCAAATGGTGGCACAAGTGTAGGTCCATGCGGACCAGGGGCAACCCAGCCACAGCAGTGCAGGGTTCAGTGCACGCTGCTCACTGAAGCAAGCACCCCTCTGCCTGAGGGTTTGGCACTCTGGGATCAGGGCCAGTTTCAGCAGGTGTTGACCCTAGACGAGAGCTCTTTGAGACCACTAGGAAGGCTCAGCAGCCACGCTCCCTTTTCCTCTCTAGCATAGCTTTTAATCTGAGGGTCTCAACTATGGTCAGGGTGGCTGCATTGTAGCTCTGTCCAGTCCAGGCCAGTGTAGCCTGGTGATTTTCACCTTTACTCCCACCCCCTGAGTAGATTCTCTGGCTTGACCATGGACCTGCCTCACACTTTGACCAACAGCCTCTGTCAGACCCTGGAAGTTGCAGCCAAGGGTGTTCCTACCACTGACTTCATGACCTGTTGCTGACCTGACCTGCTTGCTGACCTTGGACATTCCATGTCACTGAGGGTTTTTCTGACAGTCTGGACTCTTTCTTGTCTGAAAATGTTATCATAAAACATGCCCCACTTGCCATGTTCAGGTGCCTAAGGATGGCATCCTGGTCTCTGTCTGTCACGCTCGGCCCCTGGTTCCCCTTCCCGCCAACACTTGTGATACTGTGTTTTGCATGCTACTGGGGTTAAAACCACATCTATGGGCAGACTCCTCAGAGAAGCAGGATGAAGTCCTTATGGTTAGGTTGGAGAACGTATACAACAGCGCATATTGACATTATGAAAAAAGACAAATCTGGTGAAAATGGAGGGTAACTTTTGCATGAAAACTTCAGGTTTGGAAATATCATCTTCAGATGAGCATGAATTCCATTTTAACTGGTCTCTTCTTCAGAAGCTGTATTTAATGTGACACAGATTTGGAATAGATATGACTCGAAGGTATCTCCTAATTTTACCTCAAGCTTCACTTTTCTTACAAGTCCCTCAGATGCAGGGTAGGACTGCAGCATTGGAAACAGATGACACTTTTGATAAATAACTTCTATATGTAGTGTAAATTGCCATTTGTTTACAGTCGATTTCACAGCTGTGATCTGGAAACCATCAGCCCAGCCGAGAACTCTCCTAACACTAAGCAGAATGGAAGACATTCAGTTAAACAGTGAAAGGGAGGGTGTTTGAAGGAAAACTGATGGCTCTTAAGGGGATTTTCCTCTCTGTATGAAGTGGTTGACCAGATGAGAATGCAGATAAGTCAACAGCTATAGGTTTATCTCAGTCACATTTTCTTTTAGCAATGCAAGTTGGTGTTACTAACTTTACATGGTGAATAAAAAACTCCCCCACAACCCCCTGTACCTGTCAATGTTGACAGGTCTATTGCATGTCCTGATTCCTTGTGTACTAATGCTGGATAAGTATGGATTCAATATACCATAGCATGGTTTCTGCCTAGTTAGTAGCTTCTAGGCTTCTTTGAACTGAAACTTCTGAGAGCCTTCCTGTTTGAAGGTGAATGAATGAGAAGGCGTGAATCACTTCTTGTTCTGTTTTCTGACTTCTCAGACTATTCTCAGTGTGCCTTCTCCACAAGTTTTACTCATTCAGGCACTTTAGCACATAGAGTGCTAAATGAGGAATAAAAATTCAGACAAGTTGATCTTTTATTTTATATCTCCCGAGTTATAACTATTTTCAACCTACTGTGGCAAACATCAACACCAGATTTTTATTAAATAATGTGAATTTAAATGTAAGATTTAATCATGATATAGGCAAATGCTTGTGAGCAACCACTTCCCTCTTATCTGAAATAAAATACCTAAATACTAAAAGTGGTTTGGCTATGTCAGCCTTTCACATTTTGCCAGCAATCAAGAAAAGAAAGGTGGTATGAAAGGTGACTGAATTTCCCCAAACTGTTAATAGGGCAGTATCTGTTCACTACACTTTCATTTCTTTTTCCTGGTATTATTAGAACTACTTAGCTTCCAAGTAGTTCTAAGAACAAATGTTACTGAGGCTGGCATGTAATTGTTAATATTTAATGTAATTTTTGATGATAAATTGTTATTATGACAGAAAAAGCCTCCACAACAGCTAATATCTCTCTTCCCTCTGAAGTCACCACTGAAAGGTATGCTCTCTAGAATGTGATTTAGATCACGAATCTAATCATGTTGTCCTTTAGAAAATAATCAATAGAAATTTATCAAATTTGAGTTGTTCCTTGACTACAGAAGGAACTAAAGAATTTTTCCTTGCTAGGCCATAGATAGCCTTTAGAAATATCCTTATATCATGCCTGGTGGAGCTGTGCAGTAGACCATCTTAGTAGATGCTCTAGAAAGTTGAAAAAAATTAAACCCTTGTGTTAATGGGCAAATGACCCAAGCCCAAACGACACATGTGGTTTGCCTGCTCTTTGAGTTTGGTGTTGAGTTTGTGGTTCCTCCACTTTCTCTGTTGATTATCTGGGATCATTTAAGCAGAATTATGGGCCACTGAATTTCACCTATGTCAAGGAGGCAGGAGGAAGAGAACGTTTCAAATACTTTTAATGTTTGATTTTGTTCAGCTGAAAGCAGTATCTCTTGACACAGTTTCTGTTCTGAGAAGCGGAACTCTGGAGGATCAAATTATGCTTGATGAGTCAAACTCAGCTATTAGGGGTTGTGACAAATTCTTGTCAATTTTCTAAGGCATGCTCTGAGAGAAGAAAGGATAAAATTGCCCCCCAGTTCACAGTCAAGGGACACTTGGGAATAAAACTCTAAGTTGCTTGTGACTCATTTTGAGTTGCAAACCATAAGACACACCTAGCACAAGAGGACAACTTCTGCACATTAGGTGCCTCACCCAATACACACAGCAATTGACACCATGAAGGCTGAGTACGAGAGAACAATTGTGAAGTAACTGGGGTCAGTCCAAATGAAGAGATGTCTTAAAAGAGAAATTCTGAATTGTGTTGCCTTATATTTCAAGTAGCACAAATAACCAAGGCATTCATTTTATCTTATGTCTAAACACAAGCTTCGTTTTGCTCTTAACTATGGTAGAAGTAAAGGGATTAACTATTCATCCTTAATTTTGAGACCCAGAGGGATTACCCCTTAATGAGGGTCAATGAATACACACTACATGTGGCCCAGGACACCCGTGGTGACAGGTAACAACTAGTATTATTTGCTGCAGGGTGAAAAGGATGTGAGGAAGGGAGCAGAATTAGGTCATTGTAGCAGTGCATCTCAACCCCACCAGAGCTTACCTGTTGTTTGTTAACCAGTCAGGTAACTCAAACAGCACAAGCTGTCTTGTAATGAGTTATTTTGTTGCCATGGGGTTAACATTTGTCTGGCATCTCCCAGTTGCCAATAAACATTTTACTGTTAACTGAGATCTGGAAAGATAAGCTGGATTTTTGACTGACAGATGCTTACTTTATACCAAACTTTAACAAAGCAGAAATCTTCTATGCCATTTCCCTGGAAATATGTGGAGTTTCTCCCATGAGTAGGAACACCTGCTTCGTGCTTACTCCCCAGGGATTAAGTGAAGAAATCTGTGTATGTTATCATCATTTCAGTGATAAGTTACATTTGAGTCCTAATCAATACTATTTCTTTTGCTAGCTCTAATATAGGTACCGTGATATTGTGCATTATTGTTTTATGTTATGCTGTAATCTACTAGTAGTCCTTTTTAGTTTTATACTATGTGGTAAGTGATTCTGATTAAGATCTTTCATCTGCTATCTCTTGTCTGTTTAATAAAGAACTCATTTTATAAATAGACTTGAACTTCAGGGCCAGAGTAATTCCTTAAATTTAAACTATTGCCAAAATCTGAGGCTAAGACACGCTTTGTCTCCTGTGACAATCTTCTAACAACAAATGATAGAAAGGGGAATAGATCCTCTCAGCAAAGGTTAAATTATTGTGTGAAAGAAATCTTGTGTAAGAATACTGTCAAGGCCAGGCTAGCTTATGCTGCTCAACATTCTTGAAAACAAACCTCTGCTGTGGTTGGTTTCAAGAAGGTTCCCGAAAGTGGGTCAATCTGGCTTTGTTTTCCGCTTGCCCTGGTGGACCACAAGAAAGAAGGGAATGCACTGAAGGTCCCAGTTGCCAGCTAACACGAAGGGAACTGGAGATGAGAGCAGGGGTTCAATGCTCTTAAGGGAATTTCTGTACTGTGCAAGACCACAGGGACTGCAGTACCAGTATCAACACAATTTCAGTGAACCTGGTGGCACACCTCTGCAGCTGGCTAAAAGTTGGGAAACATTGCTGGTGCTATCTGCAATAGCAAATAAAAAATATGAGGTTTCTCCTCCATTACTGACTGAGATCAATGGAAGGTTTCGTTTAACTGAATTTTCAAAGGAAAGGAAAAGGTCAAGGAAGAAACTGATTCAGATTTTTGAATCTTTATAGAAATAATCTAGTTTGTCAGGTAGATCGTCCCTCTGTCTCTCACAGCCCTCTACTGAAGGAAGTGGCCGAAAAAGGATTTCATAAGATGATCTGAAGGAGAAGCACATGTTTCAGATACCTAAGAAGGTCTGAAGACAAAAATAAATCACACTATGGAGTTTAGACACTTCTATGAGTTGGTAGCAAGTAAGCAGAGGCTTTTTGGATGGCAGTTTTAAATTTGGGCACCTACTTCTTTTTCTGGATTGAATTGCAGGCACTAGAAAGAGTGAAGGAAGCAGACTCCGTCAAGACCTCCCAGTCTGAACAGAAGAATTGCACTGCAGGTGAGATGATATTTATTTAGATTTTTTTAAATTCCATAAGCTTTGGATAGTCTCCAGTTCTCAAGTTAGGATCTTTTATTTGATGTTGGTGGGCAGCTACAGCCAACAAGGATAACCCAAGACAAATCCTAAGCAAAAGAACGCAAACAGCCCTTCTGTGGAAATTAAAATCACAGGATTTTTCTCTCTTCCCTGTCCCCTCAAAGTTGTTGATTTATTGCCCTGAATCAAAGCATATCATTCAAAACCAAGAAGTTAAATAGATATTTAATTAATGGTTTGTGTAGCAGAACTTGCATCTAGAAATTATGGTAAAAATACAGACTACACTGCAAAAGGAGAAAATAACTTTCTAAGACGAAGATTTATTAGACTGCAAAAGCTAGTAGAAAATGCTGAATCAAACATTTCTCCTCTGTCCCATTAGTATTTATTTTTCCAGATTTTACTAATATGAAATTCATCATTCTCCTTATATCATAAAAGACTACATTTTCAAAATGGGCACTTACTGCTAGAAAACTTGTTTAGTTAAAACTCCATCCTGAGACATGCCAGTGGAGGCTTCATGCATCAGTGTTTGCCCAGGCAAAACTCATATTTGTTCATGTAAATGTCCAGCTAGGACACATAAATATTGATTTGTTTGCATAAGGAAGATATTTTTGCTGGCAAAAGTTTTTGAAACTGTGGCCTGACATCTAGGCCCAGAGTATTTAATGGCCTTTAAAGACACAATGTTAGCAGGCGAATTTTTTTGAAGTTTGCAAAAATATAACAAATTTGAAAACATATGTTCAAATATTCAGGTTCAACCATTATTAATTTTGAAGACAACATTTCAGACAGAATAAGGTTTCACAGAAGGAAAGAGGGTCTCTATTTAAAGCAGGAGCCTGGGAAAATGAAGACATATGTTCAATTCCTGTTACTGCAATAAACTTTACTGACACTGGGCAAGTATCCTAATCACTCAGTCCCTTAGTGCCCAGCTGGAAAAAGCAGGAACACTGGTGCTTATTTTTCCTGTCTTGCTTAATTTGCCTTGAAGGTCTTGGAAACAGGATTGCTCCTGATTATGTGCAGTTAGTGCTTGCAGGAGGAAGACCCAGATCTCAACTGGAAGCTGCAGGAACCACAAAGAGCAGGACTGGACAGTGTGCAATTAAAAGGGTGAAAATTTTCAGTACAGCACTTCTAAACACATTTCCTTAAGTGCTCTTTGGAAGAGGGGGAAGGAAAGTTCTTTCTTTTTTTTATTTAAGTTTGAATTAATGAAAATATTTACACTGAAAAATAAATCAAAGCTGTAAGGATACTGTAAGTAAAATTCAAGTATTTTAAAATTCAGGTAGCGCTTCAGCAATTTTACAAAAATAAGCTAAACAAGTCAGCATTGAGAACTACAACACTAACATCAATTTCTGTTGCTACTCTTCAAAATAGTGGTAGCAAAAATTACTTTTTTCACAAAAAGCTCTGGAAAGTTATGTTAGATGGGGAAAGCAGGTACAGGTAGTTTTCTCTTTTGCAAAGATTTGCTTATGAAAAAAGGCGAACACAGCATGATGTAAGATAAATGTCAAAGAATGTCGCAATCCCTTTGCAGCCAGGACTGAGCATTAAACACTTTCATGGATGCACACAGCCTTCCACAGCAAACCAGCAGTGCTGTGCCACTGGTAAAAACACCACTTTTCCTCACACTTCCAAGCTTTAATACTTGCAGTTAAGCATCTCTTTCACTATTACATAAAAAAAGAAAAAAAAGCACAGTTTGAGGTCACGGATAATATTTATTTTTTCAATAAAAATGGGCCATAAGAAAAAGAATATCAAACGTGCGAATTGTCTTCAATTGTCACAGAAGTGAAAGGTGATTATAACTAGGGCAGCACAAACTTCTGACTTATGTCATCTGACAATCAGCCATTGGTTATTTTTTTCCACAGTAAAATAATAGTGAAAGCTGTTCCATTTCAGATCAAATGAAATTGTTAGGTTTGGGTGGGGTTCTTTTGTTTGTTGTGGGTTTATTTAATTTGTTTATTATTTTTCATCTATTTCACTATTAAACGTAATTAACTTCTAAGACTAAATCTTTTGAATAAAAAAAGAATTTCTGCTTGGAAAACATCAATATCAGTTTGATATCTTTTGAATTAAAACAACCTATGTTTAACAAATATTTTTATTTGCTCTCTGTACATAGAAAGCAATAAAAAGTGTTTCACTCAACAACACTAGACTTTTCTTGGTTCACGTTACTGGCATAGAAAAGATTTGCCAGCTTCCAGGAAGCTCCTGAGACTTACTTCACACCCGCAATGTTAACATGTATGGCAACATTGCAGCTGTTTGAAATCAAAGTCTGGCCATACTCTACTTGAGGGTGAGATAATTTCAAAGTGACTAAGCCTTACTGAATTTCAGGACATACCTGAGCTAGCAATAATCTGTACTCACCTACAGGGAGCTTTGCAAAGCTGCAAGATTCAGACACAAAAATGATTAAGAAGTCACTATAGCTGCATGACTTTCACTGGAGTGAAAGCCCACATTCTACTCAGATGTGTTACCTCCTTGGGAACAAAAAGTTGTGACTGAGCAACACACACACACACACACACACACACACACATTGCTGTCTGAGATAACCTGCATCCTCCATTTTTGCCAATGAAATGTTCTGATGTACCTTTTGAGGTCCAAAACCTTCTCTCTGAATAGTGACATCAATATGATCATTGCTGAGAAATCATGGTGTTAATGTAGTTTTTCTTTACAACTCTGCTCTTTCCTGACTTTTTTTATTACAGTCATGACCAAAATAAGACCTAGATTTTGAGAAAAGGAAAGGGTACAGTTTGCCTTTTGCTATGCATACCCAGAAAACAAATCCCTGTTCCAATAAATTGACAACCAGCTTCCATCCCTATTTCAGTGCAGGACCAGAACAATTTTGAAACTGCTGTTCCACTTGCATAACCCTCTCTAAATTATTCTTGTGAAAGCCCCATCTTTCTGTTTCCTTAGCAAGTAGTCAATAAAGAGATGAATTAAGTGATTTTCAAGTCAGCAAAAGCTTTTGAAGCAAGCATTTTAATTATTTGTCTTCATTTCCCCCTTTTCCCCCCAGAAAGGGACAAGTAGCACCAGTTCTGAAACATTAGGCAAACATGGGAAGCCTTATCAGGCCACAGACCAGAAAAGAAAATGTGTGATAACGCTCATCCATTATTTCAGAAGGGCCATATTTTGCCTCCTATGGAAAGATCTGTGCCATTTCCAGCCAGAGGTTTCAGAAAGTTACACAAACCTCCTGGTTCCACATGTGTCTGGGAGTATTTTACATGACTAGGTTCTACCCATAATTTATTTGTTATTTTTTAGGGCTTTCTCTCTTACAGCAATTCCTATCATGCTACCCAGCACTTGCCATTGATCCCAGCCAAGCTCAGACATCCCTTGGGTGGAAATGCAGAGACAGAACTGATGCATCAGTTTAATGGCACCCACATATCCTTCATGTCATAAAGATCTCTGTGTAACGTCTTGGGAGTATCTCCCTGTCCGATTTTTGCTACAGAGCTGTACAAAAGGTCAGAGAAAGAGTGAGCAGGATGTGTCCTGAAGGGTCGTTTTCTGATCTTAATTATTCTGATGTAGTTCGTTTGAATTATAGGTACCATTTTTGCCTGTGAAAAGATGATCTAAGGTTTGCCCTGAACCCTGACTTTATAAACACGGCTTTCTTATTCCCCCTTTCCATTTGTCTAATGGATGGCTTTACAGAACTTCAAAGAACAAGGAAATTTGATGTGCTATAAAGAGTGGAACATCACAGAATTTCCTTTCTTATTTTTTTACCGAGTACCGAGGAAGCAATATCAAGCCTAGTGCAAGCTAGTGCTAGTAAACAATAAGATGAACTCCCAATCCCATGAATTTCAATTACTCAGTGTGTCTGGTAAATGATGCATTGCTTATTTTATCCACAATACAGGGGTTAACCACAGGGAATAGAATTTTGAGAATCTTTAAGAAAATGCTCACACAATTGTATTAATACCAGATGTATAAAAAATATGCCACCAGGGTAAAGACAGATTAAAAATATTATTTAAATGTAACAGTATATATATAGTAAATATAACAGTAAACATTAGCAGTTAAATATACCTTAAAGAATTTAATTTTTTTCTGTCTTTGCAATGAAAAATTAGTGGATTATTAATTCCAGGTGATATCTTCTGATATCAAAAGAAATCAAGAAATATTTGCCTGAAAAATAGCTCTTTAAAAAAAAACCCAAACATACATTGCTTGTTACTGCATTAAACCAGGTAAAGCAGAGAGGGTATGAAGGATTCTTTCACATGGACTTTACTGGTTCCTACTTTGTTTTCACAAACTCATGGGCTTCAAATGCTTTCTTATAGTTGAGTTCTAAACTGAATTGTATCCATGTCCCACTGTCCTCTACAAGTAGATGTCCTCTTAATCAACAGCAAACACTCTTGGCCAATTGTCATCCCTTATCCCAACTCGCATGAGTCCTTTTCACGAGAGTCTCCTCCCTCAGATTAATCTGGAATCATATCACAAAAAGTACTGTGAGTTTACAGTCAATTAACTAGTTTTCACTAATTCAGAAGTCTGATGGTTTGCTTGGCTCAGATAGACATCTGGAATTGATACTAATGCATTGGAATTTTTTTAATTTTTAAAAGTTAAAAATTAATGAAAACATAATTCTAATAGATCTTGTTTCTCTTTATGCACAATGGTCCTATCAAAAAATATACATTCAAACACTGACTGTTGTTATATATGCAACAACAGCTATTTTAAAAGAGGCTTTATGTAAAGATATGTGTTCTGTAGATACCAACTGCTCACAAATTAATTGGATTTATCAAAAAGTTCTAACCTCAATACAGAGTAAGTGAAGTTCAAGGCCCAGGAAGAGAGAGAATATAAAAAATAAATTAGAGCAACAGAAGCTGCAAATATCTAAGAGAGAAGACTCCATTCCTTTTACCTTGTACGACTTTTTGGGGTCTGTTTTCCACATCTATTCACGACAAGTGTGCACTAGGAACTTGCTTTGCAAAATAGTAAATTCAGTGACAACTGAAAAGCAGTTCTAGTGTGCAGATACTAGTCACACAGGCAACATGGTTCACAGATTTTTCCTTAGCTGCATATAACCACTGTCATCTTCTTCCCTTAACTAGGTTCACATCCAGGAACAGAAATGTTATTAAATTCTTCATATCACATACTTAAAAGGAATAATAATCAGGGCTGACAATGAAGCAGAAAGGGTTCTAGGCATCCTGGTCCACTCTAACAACCTACCATAGTCACAATCTGTACTGCTGCAGGTATTTTACATGAAACTTCTCAGGCTTAGTTCAATCTGTGTTGTTCTTTATTACTGTGGAGAGTCATACAAAAAAAACCACATAAAATGCCTACCACGAGATACTCAATCAGCTTTTATTCTAACACCACAGCGCTTCAGCCCACATAAATGATCAGGAATCACTACTTTTGCAGGAATTAGTCTTCATTAACCCCCTCTGAAATCTTTATCAAAGATTTCTTTTTATATATCAGCTGTCCTTCCTCACCAAAAAGTGTGTTGAGACACACCCTTATTGTATGTGCTCATCATACAGCCTCATAAAAAAATGCCTAGACCAAGATACAGGCTGCAGCATTGCTTCTCCCCTGTGGTTGTTGGTGTCCAAATATGCTGATTAGAGAAATGGAAAACCATGCTTCTGCTGCATGTCATTCACAAGGCATTATTAGCAAGAAGTGTTTCCAAGTATTACACTGTTTGATTTCTTGGTAGTATCAGATTATTACTAAGCAAACTTGCTCAGCATTTCCTCATTGTTTTAGATTTATTTAGAGTTTCTTGCCACCTCAAGCACAGCTTTTAAACAGTCCTTTATATCCTGGTTTTTGTCTAATTCATGGTAAATTGACCACCAGCATGTATCAGCACAAATCAGCAGTCAATAAAGGCTGTCTACACCAAGGACAGATTTTTGCAATTACCATGACACTTTTTTCCTTCCCTTTATAATAATTGCTTCCTACCTTATCATGGCAAAGAATAATAGAATCATTTAGATTGGATCATGAACACCAACTGTTCATCTAGCACTTCCAAGTCCACAACCAAACCATGTCTCTCAGTGCCACACCCACATGTCTTTTCAATACATCCAGGGATGGTGACTTCACCACTTCCCTGGACACCTTATTCCAATGTTTGACAACCCTTCCAGTGAAGAAAGGTTTCATAATATCCAATCTAAACTTCTCCTGGTGAAACCTGAGGTCATTTTCTCTTGTCCTATCTCTTTTTACTTCAGAGAAGAGACCAATAACTTCCTCATTACAACCTCCTTTCAGTCAGTCGTAGACTCAAGTAGCATCACTTCATAACAAATTAGGCAGAGGTCTCTTTCCCTTGTTACATTCTGCAGAGACAAAGTTTAGTACTTTTCCTGGAATCCAAATTTTTCATTGTGACCACAGTACTCTCTTGAGCTATATCATCCCATATCTTCTTGCAAAATCATATATTTCTGTCTTTTCTCAAGCAGTTGACAAACTGAAAATATTTGAGCCACAATATAGTAGTTTTTCTGTAATGACTTCATATTATCTTACTAAATCTTCTGTGTAACTCTTAAGCATATATAAAACTGTAAAAATCAGATCGGATCTTGTGCGGTAAGAAGTTCCTGTACCTTCTAAAATCCTACTGTGCATTCATTGGGTTTTTTTCAGAATTCCTGACACAGAAATAACTTGGTAGATCTTTAACTTAATTTACACCTTCCTATGTTTTCACAGTTCATCGGAAATTTTGTTGGTCTTTTATTACCTTGTTGCTTCCTTATGCTCTTTTAAAAAATATTCCTTTCACAAGTGGTTCTGCTGCCTAGAAAATGTCTCTGGACCTGTGTCTCTACCCAATTCATCTCAATGATACTCATTAAAACTGGTTTTTTTTAATATAAGTGTATAACAGAGCTACAATAACAGTATTGTCTGTATACTTCAATCAATGTTTTTTTAAAGCCAGCTCTTGGTGACCAACATCATTGTGTGGTTCCTGCCTGTTTTGGATTCTTTGTTTTAGCTGTGCCTCATCTCTTATTTTCATTTCTTTAAAGGAGCATTTTTCTCTCTTGCACAATAGTGGCCTGAATCACAACTGGGTTTCCTTAGGCTGTATGTTAGCCTGTTGTCTTACGGCAGCTTGTGGTTGATCTAGTAGGTAAGAATTCCATTTCTGAATATTAATGTATTCTTGCAAATGCCATTGTGAGTACAATGATCTGATTAATCTGATCCCACTGTAGGCAGCTGTGTTACAGGTATAGCTCTTCCTTATTTTCCTACTATCATGCCCTAGTGTAAGAATCATTTTAATGTCAATGCTGAGAGCTGGTATGGGCTCCTTCAAGTTGTCTATAGATTTAATTTGTGTTCATTCAGTGAGAACACACATCCTGGTAGCAAGTTTGCTCACAGCTTGTTTCAAAGAAAGTAACTGCACCAGCAGATTTTTGTATTCAGAGGTTCCATTTCTCTTCCATTCCGCTGAGATTAGGATGTGATTTCAAGATAGTTGCTCCACCATATTTGGCTGAGATTTTTGCCTTTGATGAGATCCACATGTTCCACGTTCTCAGTCTGTTTTCCATACCTGGGTAATGTATCCGTATTATCATATATCTGTAATATTTATTTGGCTTTATATCAAAAGGAGACGAGTGCTCAGGCTTTGTTCAAAGGCCAAGATGACCAGATCCTGACTCTGGCCCACCCCCTCTAGTCTGTTCAGAAGGCTCTGCTTGCAGCAGAACATGTTTGGCATAGCTCCCAGGGCCGTGGGAACACACAAGCCCTGCCACCATGACTGGAGTCTAATTTAGAGTAACAAATGGATTCAAGGAAGACCAAAGCAGCTCACAAACAAGCGCCAGTCAGAGACAGAGCTAAATTTATCAAGCAACACATTCTGTCCACTCATTGCTCATTCATCTCTAACGACTCTGTTTGTGAGCATAATTATGTTTTTCTGCAGTGGTTGTTTGAGAACATTTTTCTGACTATATCATGGAGCAACAGTCTAACTCGTCCAAAATAAAGCTTTTTGTTTGTTTGTTTGAATAATTAAATTCCAGATGAAAGATTTGGCTTCTCCAAAGAGGGCACAGAAGATCCTTTCCAATAGCCATGAAAAGTATTTTAAATCAGATTTGTTCCTAAGTCACAACATGCATGAAACCATTCTTATTATAGCTTTCTGGGGTTTTTTTAATACTAAAGTGAACTTCCAACCAAACACACGGTATCTATGAATGATAACTTACTGTAGCGGGAAATAAGCAGGACACTTGAGTCCTTTGAAAAGCAGAACCATATTCATTTACCATTTTTATTTATGTCTGCTAAATTATTCTTAAGCCAGTCATTATTCCAAACCCAAGAATAATACTTTATTAGATGGCTGCAAGCAATTTTTAAAAATAAGTTGTAATATTAGAATTGAATATTTATGGAAGGTAGTAAGTATAGCTCAGAAAGCCTGAAAAACATACAATTGTTAACCTAAAAAAAATGGGCAATTGGATACATCTGAATGAAAGAAAGCTGAAGTTTTAAGTGGTCAATGAAGTATCATAAGTGGCCAATGAAGAATCATAAGTAACCAATGGGTGATATCACACTTAGTTTATCTTGATTGTAGAAAATGCTACTCAACATCTTCTATATTCACATAAATTTTTTTAAAAAATCATAAATTGCTCCTTAATATTTTTTAAACAGATCTGGAGTCATGCTGTTGGAATTTGATGAACACTTCATACATTTTGTTCCGGACAATACTAAAAGATCTTCCAGCCCTACTGAAATTGGCAGGACTATGGATGTCCACAAGTTTTGAATATTGTGCCCCCATCATGTCTCAGTATATAACTTGAAACGTAAGAATCAACTCCAGAATGATTATTATGGAGTAAAATTAAAAGAAAATTCATCAGCAGGGTATACATCCAACAACTATCTTTTACTCTGCACTTGAAGGATTACATTCCCCCAAAATACTGGCATGTTTGGTTGTGCAAGGCAATACATACCAAACTCCTGAAAACTGATGCCTGTTTTGAAACACAGGGTTTCTGTGAGTCTCTTTTAAACGTTACCTGATCTCATCCTGAGTTATCCAGAAGAATGTTTTTCCCTCCAAGGTGTCAGTGGCTCTTGCGTGTCTTTGCTGCTCACCACCACCAAAACTATCAACTCATGTGCTTAAATTAAATGGGGATTTACAGAGAGCCAGGCAAGCGCTAAAATTTCACACTCAGAATAACCAGAATTTGAAAAACATGCAGTGCAATAAAATAAGTACATTTAGAGCCTGGGTTTTGATTGTGGCTATTTGAGAGAATAAGAAAACACACGTATCAGATATTAGTCTTTTGACTTGGAGGTGTATTCATGCTGCAATGATGAGAGAGGAACATTACCCTCCAGACACTGTTCATGCCACCCTCGAAGCAAATGGCAACAGTCCAGCAGTCATAAAAGAGGCCAAGATGTGTCAAGAACATTTTTCAACTACATGATGACCTTTATGTTTTGTTTTACATGCTTCTCATTATAAAGCAATTAACAAAAGAAACGGAGCATCATAAAGTGGTTGGAAAAGAACTTACGAATTTAATGGTAATTAAATACATAACAAGAAACTATCAATTCATGAAGAAAACAACAGACAGGATTAAATAGGAGCAATACCTTTAAATCACAGCCCTCATAAAGTATTAAAAATAAAAACACAGTTCATAAATACATATTTGAATTCAGAAGCAAAGCTGCATCTGCAATGAGACAGTTACTGGATGAGCAGTCTCCCCTAGAATCTGGATAGTCAGTTGTGTATTTTGCACATTATTGCAGATTCTGAGTTCAAGGTTGCTTGTCTGTCCACACACTCCGTTGTTGTTCAGGCTTGTAGATTCTGATAAAACAGATATCTAACCCAAGGAAAAAATCCTTGAAGGCCAGTAGACAGCTAACAGGTAAGACATGAGCAGCAAATTCAAATTTGCCCCAAGAACAATATTTGGGTACTAAAATTTAGGTCTACCAAAAAATATTGTTTCTATAGTTTTTCTTCATGTGGCAGCACAAAACCTGTCAGAATAGTATCTGGTTTTAATATAAGCCATATAGAAACCTGGAGAAGTAAGAATAAGTAGAATGAAGGGAAAGAAACAAAACAAAACAAAGAAAAATAACTTTCTTCAAAATACCTCCGAAAATTACAAGAACAGGCAAAAATTCTATATGTAAAGAAAGATAGAGAGCAGAAAAAAAGCAGCATGGGAGATGACAAAAGAAAGCATGTGTGTAGTACTTTTAAGCATATTGAAGTGGCTACAGATGGAAAAGCAATAAAATTTTATCAGCTTAATGGGATTTCAGCAGGCAAGTTTAGAGACATCCTAGGTTGAGCAAGGAAGGATTTCTCTAACAGAAAAGAAAAAAAGCAAGCAATGGGTAAATGGTGTCAACAACTGCAAAAAAAAACCACACCATAAAAAAAATTATTAAAAAAATACTTTCTCACTAAGAGAAATGTAACACATCACATCTCAAAGGAGCAAAAGACTCCACTAAAAAGATTGCATCTAAAAACCTTACATCTGAAGAACACTGTAACAGAGGACCAAGGTGCTGATATCTCAGAAGCTGCAGTACATTGGTACATTGGAAAAATGTGGAAATCCATCACATTCCTTATAAGGAATTACTTCCTAAAAATGCTGGTATTGAATAGGATGTATTTCTAATCAAGTGCTAAGAGCAGCCAGAATTCAACTACTCGTTGCTTTAAATGTTATCCACTAAAAAATAAATAAATGAATAGATAAATAAAGGTCAAATTTCAAAGAAAATCCTGAAAGGAAAACCTGTTAGTGGGACACAAATTAGAGCTAAGCTAAAGTGTATCTCTGTAAAAAAGCACTGAAGGGGAGTTTATGGACTTTATAGCAAGGGAGATGCCAGAAGCAACACTGGACACACAGGTGTAACAGAGCTACCTTTGTGCCCCTGGCTCTGTCATAGCAGTAGTGGAAAATTTTCTGCATGCTGGAACATTCACCTTCTGTGCAAATGAAATCTGTATGATTTTTTTGTGTCATGATAGCATTTTTCCAGGAAAAAAAAACCAAACAAACCAGCCTTCCGAACTTCTGCATTTGTTTTGGTGTGTATGAGGTAATGATACAAGGATGTGTCATTGAAAAAAAAATAACCTGATTGGATTTGAAGTGTGCTGTATTCCTGGAGATTGAAATCTAACCCTTGAGAACAGGTGGGAGTGGAATCAATGTCTTTCTTAAAAAGCAGATTCAGCTTTACTCAGTGTATCACTCTTGCTTTTCAGATGCAAAGGTCCAGTCCTACATCACCCTCAGGGGTGGGATTTGTTACAAATAGAATACTCTTTTAGTTATCTTCCTGTATTGTGTACTTTACATACGAGTTTTGCGATTTTACCTCTTCTTATCAGAGTTTTACATGTGTAAAAGCTCTTCCGCTTTATATTTGACTGAAATTTTGCATATTAATCAAGCACTGTGTGTGTGTGCTAGCTAATGTCCAGAACACAGTGTTCAGGCACATACTTGATTTTTACATCCATGAGTGGCATCATTAAATTTGACTGGCTTCCTTAGTTACTAAATGTTACTGTGTACCAAGTAGCCTGTTGAACTGGAGTCACAAAGAGGGGCTGTGCTTGATGAACAAAGATAGTACAAGATGAAGGTAGAATTCTCATTCTCTGTAGAATATAAGATTCTGTATGTCAGGTGAGCAAAAGGAAACTTAGAGCACAGTTTTTTCATTAAATCATTTCAACTCTCTTCTCTATGTGTTTGCTTTAACACATCAGCTCTTTAAATTGTAACTTTTTTCTTTTCTTAAAAGAAAAACAGCATACTAACATCTGTTCATGCTGAAGTTTATGGAAACAACTTTTTGCATACACATTTGCAAAACCTCATGCAACAGTGTTTTACATGTGCGTTGCAGAATTTGATGGTGATCTACAATAAACACATTTTTCTAGGAGGAAAATGGCCACATGGCCATTCAGGATGTGAAATAAAGGATGTGAAATAATCATTGCTAATTAGAGGTAAGAAAAAAGAACCAGTTACTACACATAATACAGTGTAAATTCCTTCATATAAAGCATTATAAGAATGCTTTTGTTGTCCTGTAAACCACCAAATATCTGCATTAGGAGAATAATAAATTTGCAAAGTAAACTTTTCAGGAAGTGTGTAACGTAAGAATTGAAATTGCTGTACAACTTTAATTGAGTCCCATTGTGCTTTCATATAGCACTTGATAAGTGAACTAATTAATTTTGTACCAGCTTTTCTTCAGGATTTCTTCCTCAGTTCAAAACTGAGTTAGTAAGTGAGAAAATCTGCAACATTTTGCAGTTAATTTTCCATAAGTTCACTAATGGCATTCATCACTGGAGCTTCTGAGTGAAAGTTATTTGAAAATATCAGCTAATTTATGTTTGCAGCATTTCTGTGAAGACACAAGGTTGGCTATTCCCAATCTGCAGTACTGCAGCAGAAACAAAGGGCAATT
Organism: Orthonyx spaldingii; assembly: GCA_013397795.1. NCBI lineage: Eukaryota > Metazoa > Chordata > Aves > Passeriformes > Orthonychidae > Orthonyx > Orthonyx spaldingii. The sequence continues at coordinate 257,117 of VZTJ01004275.1, forward strand.
AAAGACAAAAATATTCAGTAAATATGGACGTTCATTTTGGGATGCCTCATAGTTGGGTTTTTAAGAGCACTTGATGATATGCAGCATTTTATATATCCAACATTAGGATCCTGTTGATTCCATGCTATCCACAGGCAAAAGTGTAAAGTGGTAGCAGAACCACTTTTAAGTGATCGTGCATAAAACAATTGATTTAGGGAATTCTCGCATGTCTGCAACAAATAAAATTCAATTATCTGAACAGCATCCAATTCTCTTAGAGGAACTTTTGTTTTCCACCCCACCCCACCCCCCACTCGCCTTGTGCATCCTCCAGTTTCTGCAGCTAATGAAGGAAGCCCACAGCGAGCAGACTCCTTGGCTGTGCAAGCCTTCTCTACTGTGAGGGCACAGTCCATCCTGTGTAAAAAGGGGGAGGGGAGCAAAGAATGGCCACAACATATAATTGGATATTCTTTCATATTTCACAACGAAGAAGGAGGAAAGCACTTTTTTTAAAAATAATAATAACAATGTGATTTTGCTTAGAATTCTGCTCTTGTGGAGCTTTGAGGCTTGGAACAATACAATATGTTTACTTACCTTAGTAGGACCAGATTATGTTGTTAAATTATGTTTTAATGATAGCAATTCATTAATGCAACAAATGTTGTATTAAACACATTTCAGAAATGTCTCAACAGATATAAGAGATGTCCATGTCATAACCTGTAAAATAAATTAACCAGAGCATCTCTGATCTTGTACAGGAGAATAAGGGCTAGTGTATTCCTTAAATTTACTGCTAAAATTCTAAATGAAAAATGAAGGTCCTTTCAATGACCCAGAAAGTGTCTGTTGCCTTCTGGAAGGAAGGAGGCTGCTAGAATGTATCTCTTCAGAATAGCTTTTTTTTTATACTGCAATATAGTCTAATTATACTTTAAAACATATAGGAGCCTTTTCTGGATTGTACAGAAATCACACACTTCATATATTAAAAATGTGATCTAGGATGATAAATGGTGATTTTACAAACACGTCGTCTTGTCTTCCCTCTCCTCTCCTCTCCTCTCCTCTCCTCTCCTCT
>VZTJ01004275.1:258417-327664 GCA_013397795.1 Orthonyx spaldingii
GCACCTTCCCTTCCCGCACCTTCCTGCACCTTCCCTTCCCACACCTTCCCGCACCTTCCCTTCCCGCACCTTCCCATCCCACACCTTCCCGCACCTTCTCTCTTCTCTTTTCCCTTCCCCTTCCCCTTCCTCTTCCCCTTCACCTACCCCTACCCCATTCCTTTCTTCTAAAATGTCTCACACAGCTATATTGACTGATGGTAGCAATAACTGGGTATTATTTACGTGGACACTATAGCTACTCCTTCCAACCCACATTTGAGGATAGATTCTAGCACTTTTTCACTAAGGTAAGTTTACATACACTAGAAGTAACTGAAAGCTTATTAGAGCAATATATACTTCAAAAATTTCTTTGCTCATCTAGCTGGTTAAATTAAGAAGCAAATGGACAGTAAAATCAGGAATAAGCCCCTTGATTTTAATTCATTTCCTTCATCATAGGTCAACACCGTGGTTTCTTCTTAGCTCACTTCTGAGCACCTTCTTTTTAAGATCTAATTCAGGTCTGCAGGTTAGAATTAAGATTTCTTCATTATTCTCTTCTGGAGACTGTACAGCAGCTCTCCACAAAGCAATTGCTCATGGCTGCATTTCATACTCTTAGGTTCAGACTAACGTGACGTCTAGAATAAGGTAACAAGAAATCAGCTTCTAAAGGCAAGAGGCAAAGGGGCTGCTTTAGCCATGTCCCCTCTAAGGCTTGTATCGATCAGAGCTGGTAAAGGTACAGAAAAAATGAGCCCCAAAGGATCAAAGACAGCAAGACCAAGTGAGAAACTGCTTCTATTTCTCCTTCTGCCTCCCCAACAGTGATATTTTCTTCTTTCTGATTACTTAAAAATGTCTAAAAAAGTTTAGTCTGCAAATGTATCATGCAGAGAATATTCTCATGGCAATACCAAATAAGCAGAAAATTCAGACTACCTTGAGGAAATAAGGTTAAGTTTGTGTACTGGTATTACACAAGTATATTTTAACCAGTAAGTAGAAACAATCTTATAGAGTGACCTTCAAAAGACCACAAAACATGGAGGTCCTAGATATTATTCACACTTATCTGCCTTAAAGAGTTGAACTCCACTTTAATGAACCAAGTTTGAATGTTTGCTATCCAGCAGAAGTCCGCATATTTAAAATTTCCCCATGGGTAAAAGAACTATGTAGTTTGAGTACCAGATGAGTTGATCTGGAATATTTTATTATTCTGATCTAGCCTGGTGGTCTCTAGAAGATGACAATTCTATTTTCAGCTTATTTTCTTCCTTCTTAATTTTCCCATAACCATCTAAATAAAAATTTCCATCAAATCATGTCTCACTGTTAGTGGACATAGTTTTGGTGTTTGATGTTGTTCTTTTATCTCAACAGTTGTATTCAGAAATTTCTCTGGTGTCCCAGTTCTGTGTGTTTACAAGTTTCCACATGAGCAGGAGTCTTTTACATCTTCATATTGTTTCCTATCCTTGACAAAGACTTCAGCCTTAGACAGATTGCTGACAGATTGGTTCAGAGCCAACATGTAGGCAAAAGTGCTAAATGGAGCAACAAACTCTCTATTACTTTTCTCTATCATAAATAAAAAAACCCTGTTGTTTTTGGGCTGCATATGTGACTGAACTCCTGATAAAGCAGTTCCATTACAGGATCTAGTAAAAGTCACTTTTCTTAAAGTAGTTCTTAAGCCCAACTAGGAAGACAATCCAGGTCAGTTGTAGGCTTGGTCATGAAGACCAATAGGTCCAGAGAATTTCCTTATTTGGGAAGAAAGAAGCCCTCTGGCTCTCTTTCTCGTCTGTACTAAAAGTTAAATAACCTCTGGATGTACCTTAGAAGTAGGGTGAAGAAAAAAGCTCTTTCAAGGTACTATCTGAGTATTCTGTTTCTTAATCTACCCACTGCTTTGAGCAGGAGTCTACAGCAATCACTGTGCATATGTCAAGGAAATCCATAGCCTTGCTTGTGCATCTAGTAAGGGAATAAATGAATACGGGAATACTATGTGTCTGTTCATGGCAGAAGGGAAAATGTGAAACTAAAGAAAATATTTTAAAAATGCTATCACTCCTATCTTTGAAGAAACCAAATGTTATTTCAAGAAGGACAAGAAGGAAAATCCAGGGAACTGCAGGTCGGTCAGCCTCATATCAGTCCCTGTGAAGATGATGGAGCGACTATTCTGGAAGCCTTTTCCAAACACATGAAGGACAAGGTGATCAGAAGTAGTCAGAGTGGATTTACCCAGTGGAAGTCATGCTTAACCAAGCAGATACCTTCCTACAGCAAAAGGACTACCTTGTCAGATGATGGGAAGAATAACGAATGTTCGCTTCAACTTTATTAAGGCTTTTGGCACAGACTCCTATAACAATCTTACAGACAATGTGACCTTGTATGGGTTTGGTAAACTGACAGAGAGGTGGATTGGATGTGGCTGAACAGCCAAGCCTGGGGCAGGTGATCAATAGCACAAAGTACAATTGGAGGCAACTCACTGGTGGTCTACCCCAGGAGTCAATAGGGAGGCCAATATTGTTTAACCTCTTCATTAAAAACCTAGACAATGGGGCAAAGTGAACCCTCAGTAAGTTCAGAGATGATATAAAATTGGAGGAAGTGAATGTTGACAAGGTGTGGAACTGGGCAGAGAGGAATATGAAAAGGGAAATGCAAAGTTCTGCCCGTGCAGAGCAAGAACCCCATGTACCAGTACACACTGCGAGCTGAGTTTCTGAGGAACAGCTCCATAGAGAAAGAGGTTGGACAAGTTCAATGCCAGCCAGCAATACACTGTAGTGTCAAAGGTTGTCAACAGCATTCTGGGCTGCATCAGGAAGAACATTACCAGCAGACTGAAGGGTGTTACCTTTTCTTTCTACTCAATACTGATGAGGCCATTTCTGAAATAGTGAGTCCAGTTCTGGGATCCCCAGTAATAGAGAGATCTGAACTTACTGGAACAAATCTAGTGAAGGGCTGTGGAGGTGACTGAGGGACTGGAGCATCTCATGTGAGGAGAGCTGAGACGCTTCTGCCTGGAGAAGATTCGGGGGAGAATCTCATAAATGTGTGTAGACATCCAATGGGAGGCAATGAAAAAAACCAGGCTGTTCTCAGTAGTGCGCAATGACAGGACTCAAATATTCAAATATTGGTTTGGACATTTGGAAAACTCTTTTCGGTAAGTTAATACACAAAAAAAATTCCAATTACTTTTTAATATTTAAAAACATAACTCCAAAAATTATTTCTAGGAAATTTCCACTCATTTAACTACATGTTTAATTTGTTTTGAAAACTGTAAAACTTTCATTTTTCAACAATGAGAGATAGATTTCTGTCAGATACTTTTCATGAAAGTAGAATTTTCATTTCCTGGAAAACACTGACACCTTAAAATTTCACCTGTTCTAAACTGAAGCAAAGTAAATAGTAGGACTATGTTTTTAATTCACCTAAGATAAACTTAGATGAAAAGTTTTAATTCTGACTCTTTTTTTTCTGATTTATAATACTGAACACAATCCTGAATGAAATGTGTTCTAAAATGAAACATTCAAATATTCTGTCATGACAAGATTATAAAAAAGTTATCAGAAAGCTTTGTTTTGATTGAAAGCAAAACAAACAAAGTATAGTTAATCCTGACACATTCCCACATAACATTTACGACTGAATTAATTGGCATTTTCTGAAAAACATTCTGCTCAAAATTTCTGAGCCCCTCCACTGACAAGTGCACAGAATCACTGCTCTGTCCCAGGCTACTCCCCACACATGCCATATCCTGTTGCACTGACAAGACATCTATTGAGAATGCTGGCCTTTTAAAGGTGGAATTGCACTGCTATATTCCTATCACTGGGACAGAATAAGGAGGAAAAGCAGAGGAACCATTCCCAGAGGGGTGTCTCAGAAGCATAGTTTCTCCTCGTGCTTCCCCTGAGACAATCTTTTATCCATTGGTTTTGCTCCAGACCATACCTGGAAGCAGCATTTAGTCCTTTTACAAGTCATTTAATATCATTGCATGTTTACAAGGAAGAACTTGGATGTTTATCATTTAATAAAACTAACCTGTTGGGGAAAAAAGTCTGTAACGTGATGCTTTTAAAACACTACCTTTAAAAATGTTTCAAACCAGTCTCAAAGTGTGCTACCAGAGGGATATGAATTAACCATGAAAGCTTGTTGGTGCACACCAGGCTTCAGTTAACCATGTAAAAGTATCACACATGTTTTACCATGATTTTCATGATTTGTTGCTCTTGATTCTCATAATTGCATTAGCATGTGAAAGGTGATCTTTGAAGCTTATTGTTGGTTTTGTTTTAGTCATTTCAGATTTATTAAGTTTTAAAAATAGACAAGGAAGTAATGCACTCCTTTCTTCTTCATCCAACTCATCAGAGAATTTATAAGACCAGAAGTTTTCTTTTTTTTCTCCCCACTTTCTTTAGTAGGATGACTTGCTGTAAAAACCTCTGCCTTTACCCTGAGACACAAGAGTTGTTGCAAAGCAGTCCTGAAATGTGAATGGTAAATGTCCACAGGAAATCTCTTAAACTGGTTCACTTTGTGGTTGTCTATGGTCTTGAATGTTTTGTTGATGGGAAATTTTAGATTCTTATATGATCATATCAGAAAGGAGAGTCTCTCATGAGCTGTAAGACTGAGGATACATATAGATCATATATACCATTTACACTTAGTGAACTGTAATTGGCACAAGCAGAAAACTTTAGACACAACTGAACCCAAACAGGAAACTAAAGCAAGACATGTGTTGTTTTGGCTCAGTTATGTGTAATTTTGCATGAACTACACCAGTTTATTCAAGCAGAAGAGCCTCTACGAATCTACAGATATGACAGGAAGAACTGAATATACACTGGTGACCACTATTCGTAAATATTCTGATTACAGTGCACACACACTTACAACAGAGATACTGGTTTCAGAAAATTCCAGATACTAGGCATATGATCTTCCATCCTATTAAATGGAAATTTTTGACTTAATATTGACTTTATAATGACAAGTAGCAAGATAGAAAACAAGAGTATTGACAAAAGAGTTTTTATTTTCCCCTGATGTCATCTGGTCATGTCACTCACTGCAGTTAAACTCAATCTCTAATTGTAACAAGCATTATGAACAGCATTTGTTAGTTTATTATGTGGTGTTATGCCAAGCCTGCATATTATAGTATTTCTACATCTACAATTTTCTCTGTCTAAAGTCGTCTTCATACCAAAAGGACTGGGCTTGTTAAATGTGTGTGCATTTTTAACGCATAATATCTTTAAAAACATAAGCACAGACATTTTCTTGTCTGCATGTATACCCTCATCTTCTATTATGTTTTACAATTTCATCTGTGGAAAGGGACAAAGTTTGAAAACACAAGAATCTTACACCTGTTGCTCCATTTACACATGTGGAAGATGACTGCAGAATGCAAGCAAAACACATTATTGTGAATATGAAAATGTTTCACAGCCACATTGCATGAGCAGAGGCAAGTGTAGGAAATGACAGTAAATGAACTACTGTCTTCTGTTCTGCATCATTCACATATTAGGCACTATAAGTCATTATGAACTCATCAAGGCTGCCATGTCTATGAAAGCCCCTGCCAAATCTGCAGCTCTTTTACACAACCAGACACTTAGAAAGGAACAGAAATACAAATGAGAGTCTGCTATATTTTAGTGTTAAATAATGGGATTGTATGCAATATTGCATATCCAAGACCAGTAAAGACACAAAATATCTACCAGTTATATGAGATGTAGCTTTATTATGATTGTATGTCAGGAATATTGTTCCGAAATATAAAAACACAGGCTACCAGATGCTGAAGTGCACATGACTTTTGAATGTGCTTCTTTAATGCTGATAAACGAAAAACTGAAGCAGTGAATGTTTATATTTGCAATGACTGGTATCAGTCTAGTTTAGAAAATTCAGTTCTAGTTCTTTTTCCTCCATTTGCTCACATTTTTCTACCTAGATAATAGCAAAATCCCCAATTAAAATCCATTTTATTAATCTTTGCTCAGGAGGTAGAAGATCATCATTTCAGTCTCAAAGCCCGTCCACACACTTTGCACACACAAGGCTTAGAAGAAATTGATTTTTGACAACAAAATTATCTTTGATTTCTTATTTTTCTAACTCAGTTTCTGTGTGAATCATTCAAAATGCTCAAGTGAAATCATCTATTAAATAACATACAGTGACACTATTCATTAAAATTAAAAAGCAGTTTTAAATGCTTCCAAGGTGGTGGGGATCCCAACAGAATTCTTTGCAGTAGGGGTGCAGGGGTGCACACAATAAATGATGTTTAGCAGAGCCATTTCTTATAGAATATGAGTAGCACAGGTGAAGAAGTATCAAAATATTAAAATATACACGAATGCACAAGAACCCTAAAACATTTACGTCATGAGGTTAATGTATATGCTAGAAAAGCAAGCATTTACAGATCGTCTTTTACAATACATAGCAAGTTACAAACCAAAGAGGTGGATAAAAAGTGTAGCCTTTAGTGAGTGTTTTTGCTGCCTGTCCTTAGACTCATACTGTCAGACATGGCAATTCTGCTGAGGAAAAGAACCCATGCATCTGGAAAATTATACACATATGTATGTGAAAAGTTACAAAGTCCTTTAAAAGACCATGGCCTGTTTTCTCCTCTGTTGTGAAGTATGGGAGCTAAAGAGTTTCAACTTCTTCGTATTGCCTTTACAATGAATAACCTGTATTTTTGTTGCTTTTTCCAACATTTTCTCTTAAATCTCCATTCTGCAATGCCACTACTACATATCAATATAAGAAAAATTAAGAAAAAGGTTGAAATGACAATATCAGAATCTTCTACCACTCTTAGCAATATTTTCCTTTTCTGGAGAAGAAATTTTCCAATCACAACACACTAGATATATTTATAAAGTCCATACAGACAATATAATGTCAATACAGACAGGGACTGCAGGCACTTTTCCTTGAGTAATTATTTCTTATTTCAATTTTCCTTAGCAAATATTTCTAGATTAAAGGAAATAAAACCTGAGAAAATATTTCACTAGAGCTTCATTATTTAATCAACTAATAATAAATAAATTACTTTTGACATATTTATGTGAGTGGATTTTTCACCTGATATCTTCTTTATCATTCTAACTAAGTATATTTTTTAATTTACCCTACACACATGAAAGAAGGATGCAACCAGGAATATTTTTCAGTACTCGGTTGCTCCCATTAGACTGTATCGTAGCATGAATTTTTAAGGGGTTTCTTACAATTTTAAACCCTATTCCTCCCATTTAGCTTGAAAGGGATGCCTACATTGCCAAAAGTTAATATTCTCATAAATGTTTCTCATAAACGTTCACTTCCTTTCTTTCAACTCAGTGTTTCTGGGATCTTTTAAAATTATTTCTTCCTCATGTCTACTGTGATCTTGCAAGCTGTTAACAGACTAACTGTGGGCTGAAAGAAAGATCATCCCTGTCTGTACAGTGTAAATTCTCCAGTGTCTTTCCTGGCACAGTTCCATTCAACAGCTCCTTTGGCACACACAGTTCTCTGCCTCTTTACACTAAACCCTGACCTCCACCTCAACTGTCGTTCTTTCATGCCACATACATCCATTTTATTTTCTTGGTAGTTCTGATATGGAATTTCTTAATGCTTTAAGAAATAAACATTAACTGAATGAAGCAATGATTTTCAAGCATGCATCCTTTAGTGAGTATATTCACACAAACATTTCCACAAAAATCAATAAAGACTTATGCATGTTTGCACTTAAGGCTGCTCTACAGGCTGCTGAGCTGATGAAATATCTTACACAAACAAAACTGAATGAACTCAGAAGATCTTAGACCTCCCTTCCCTTTGACTCTCAGTTCTGGGCTGCTGTCTGGGTTAGAGTCTTCACCTTGTTCTTCATGTGTTAAATCTTTAAAGTCTTTAAACCCACAAACAAGCTACTTTCCTGCCTTTCTGCTACCTTATAATTGGCATTAACTTTTCATTTGCAGCAAGAAAAACAGTACACAGTTTCTTTAACTGCACTTAACGCTGATCACTTCCCCTAGGCACACAAGTTGCCACTGCTGGTGTCACCCTGAGTCCTTTCCTGTAGCGATGTTTTAGTTTTTTCAGAAAGGTACTTGTGACGAAACAGGCAGAATTCCTTGATGAAATTTCTCTTTCCTTTAAAAAGCCTTCCGTTTTCCTTGTCAACAGCTCCTATGCTTCAGATACCTCAACCCTCCTCCCATTCTTGCTGTAGGTTGCAGTATTTCCTCAGTGACCTCTTTTCCTTGTTACCCTAGGGATGGTTGCCCAGGCTTTTCCAAACAGGGATATAATCATGTTCAGCTGGTTCTTGGTTTTCTTTGTTCAAGCCATGTCCTCCCTCAAGTTAAAAAGTGTCCATGAACATTAAACCCACTCAGGCTTGACATACCCAGCCAATATCAGCAGAATAAAAAGATTTTAAGATGGCAAAAAGGCGCGGTCATACAAGTTTGAAGAGATATGTGCAGGCACAGAAGCAAAGAGAGTAAGTTCCTCTTGTACATCCAAGTACATCCAAGTGCTGCACCACATGTGACTGCTCCGTGCCTCTGCAGTCCAGCAGATACTGGGGCCAAGCCGGGAAAAGCTGTCAGGTGACGATGAGGAGATGTTACCATGGGGTCCTAAGCTCATAGTAGTGCCAAAGCAAGAGAGAGGTGGTGAGAAGCAGGGAAGAAGCATGAAGCATGAAGTCCTACCAGTTCATACAGCACATGTGGCATGTGAGGAACCACGTCGGGAACAAGGTAGGAATCTACAGCTGACAGCATGCAACACAGACAGCAGAACAGTACTGTCCCTGGGCTGGCCCCTTCTCACTACCTCCTTCCAACCCAGGTATGTCACATTCCCTTCGGAAAAGAGCTGCTATCTAATGTTTTACTGCTTAGAAAGGATGGGTGGTAGGCTAGAACATTCTTTCTTTTCCCTATTTTACTGTTTTTCTGCTTTTACTTTGAAATTGATATGTGCTTCCTTCTACTGTTACGCTGGATCTAATACAATCTCAATTTTTCCTTTCCTTCTTCACTCTTAGATGAGACTTTGTACTGCTTTCCCCCTGCTCAAAGTAGAGTCACCACTTTCAGCAAGTTGTTCCCAGCTGTGTCCAGTTAGATTCTGTATTCCTCCCAAGATGGAGATTCCACAAGCTTTACAGGCAACTGCCAAGTGTTTGACCATCCTCACAGGGAAAAAAAAAAAAAAAAAAGGGTGGAGTTTCTTGTATTACAATTTGTGCCTATTGTCTCTTCTTTCACAGGGAACCACTGAGAAGAAGCTGCCCTGAATTTTACAGACTCAGCCAGTTATTTCTTGTTTGTAAGTACAAAGTGCAGAGGAGTAACTCCTCTTGTCGTCTCCTGAAGCACCTGTGTTAGAAAACTGTCATTACTGCACTCCATAGAATTCCTGGACCACTGGATCATTTGTGCCCTTCTCTGTTGTCCCTCCAGCCATTATTGTGGTGGCTGAAGTTCCCTTGTGAGCAAGAGGGCCTGTGAACATGAGGCTTCTTCCTGTTGTCCGAAGAAGTCGTCATGTACTTCTTCCTTATAGGTTCTTCTGGTGCCTAGGTGAGGTGATTTCACTGGTCAGGATTTACAGCAGAGTGCCTGCATATGTAAGTATGTTTATATGTTCCTGAGAATGGCCAGAGGGAGAAGTGGTTCTCCAGATCAGCAAGACAAAGGTAATGCGCCGTGGTGCATGTGTATACCCATGATCATGAGGAAATGAAAACAAGGTCCACAGATGGAAATGTCTGCTGCAAAAAACTCCACACCAGAGAGAGAACTACAGAGGGCTGCATGTTCCAGCCCTTTGTAAGGTCTGTTCCAGACCCTTGGTTCTGTGTGAGAAGACAAAATGGAGAGGACACAAAGGAGTGGGAATACAAGTGGAACCAAGGGTAAATGGACACAGACACCAGAAGAGAAATGCTATGCCAATTTCTTGTCCCTAGGGAGCTGGTGTATCTCTCAGCAGATAGCCTACACGTGGAGCTTAGTTCCTCTTACCATAAAATTGCCAAATATGCTCACTCTACCGCACCCATTTTAGCACCTTCAGTAATGGAGCAGATGTGGTGCATGCCCTGCAGACCAAGCAAATTGTTCACATGTCATGTTTTGCTGAAGGATACGATTCGATTGTCAGTGATTTCTTATGCAAACATAAAAACATACAAAACATAATGGTTATTTTATTGGGAGGCTGTTGTGAGTGCAGCAGTTTCTTCACAACCTGACACACTTGACAAAAAAATTGCAAACACACAATCTCAAAACACGAATCACAAGCTAAATGGATTTCCTGCAAAAAGCTTTAGTGATGGTTTCTGCAACATGAACCATAGAGCTGTTTGGGTTGGAAGAGACTTCAAAGACCATCTGGTCCAACCTCCCCTGCTATGGACAGGGACACCTTCCATTAGACCATGTTGATCCAGGCCCCATCCAACCTGGCCGCGAACATTTCCAGAGATGGGGCATCCACAGTTTCTCTGGGTGAACAAGTAAGGACTTTTAAGTGGCAACGAGCAGGGTAAACAGGGACAGTTTATATACTGAGTGCACTTCTTAGAGAAAGTCTAAAGATAAAGTAATTATTACAAGACCTTTTAGGGAATGTATAACAATAGTGAGCTAAGATACCTTATGTGGACCACATCATCCTCTTTGTTTTCATGGTCAAAGAACAAAATGCCTGAGATTACAACTGCATTGTTCCATTTGGTGGACACATGACTAGTTGAACCATACAATGAATTAGTCATGGCTTTATTTTTAGACCTTCATTTCAGGTAGTCCTGCAACTATCCTTGTCTCTGGCAAGACAATGCATGGCTAGTGGAGTCAGACCTCCAAAAATAGTAAGCATTCTACATTTTTAGTGGGAGAGCACACTGGAGAGCACTCACACTGTCATATCCAATATAATCCTGCCTCTCTTGCTGCTCCAGATACCATCTTTGACACCTCTGTCAGCTCCTAAAATGGAACCAAAACTATGGGATCGATTTCTCTGCAAGAGCAACTCATAGCTGGCAGAGGACAGTTAAAGCAGCCTTTAAATTATCAATGCACAGAAGAACCCCTTATTAACTCCTCCACAAATCTTCTTTTTTTTCTCATCCCCTTTCCCTGTAAACAGATCTCTGTCTCAGTGATTGCTTCTGGATGACTTCAATCCTCAGATTTTCACTGCCTACTTTTGGATAACTAGAGAGATGTTCTTTGGGCTAGGGTATCCAAAAATGTCCTTAATAGTGGCATCTCAGTTACTTGGGAAATCAAAGAAATTTCTGGCTTCATTCAAATATTTTCCTGGAAAAAATATACTGCCTTTTTACCAGCTCTGGAAAGGAGGAATACATGATGTATGCCTTGCCATACCATCTGTGCAAACTTACCACAATATATAGCAGTTTTCACATCTGTAGTTCCAATTATCCATTTTAAAACAAATACATTTTCAGTTAATTCCAAAAGCTTTGTTTTGTCCAATCAGAATTTTTTCTCTAGTAAGGCAAGGAAACACATGCCTAACCAAAACATGTAAGCAGTCCCACTGTTTTTCATGGGGATCTTTATATGTATGGAAGCTGGTATCTTGGTAACTGGAACTTGAGGGCCAAATCCTCTGTTAGTGTCATCCTGTAAAGACCATGTCCTTCAATTCAGCTCCACTGATTTATATGCCCAAACTGCATAATGAAATTTAGCCAACTGGAAAGTGGAATATAAAAGCATTATGATGCTGTCAGGCTTTACAGTAGAAAGCCTTGTAGCTAGCATTTGTTTGGAAAAATAACAAGCCCTGAAGATGTTGGCTAGATTTCCTTAACAAGAAGTCTTATTAATGTCAATCCTCTGTATGGAGAACACTGTGTTAATCCCAGGAGTTTAAACAGAAGCAAAAATATATATTTTATTTCATTTGTAAAGGTCCTTTGAATAAAATTAAGCTCACAATGACAAGACCAGCAAGTAGGTACATGGTTTCCTCACAATCTGCAGCTCCCTGCTGTACTTCCCTGTTCTTGCGAAGCCTCGGGATCAAGGATGTGAAAATGCAATTCCTCATTAGTTATCCAAGAAACTACTAATCCTGTGCCCAGGTAATGGACAACCTTCAAGGAACATTATTTAGAAGTCAAAGCAAAAACTGCCTTGAAAGACTTAGAGAGCTGAAGTCATCCCCTGGCTTGCTTTCTGCTAGTTGCATTCAGCAGAGTATTCTGTTTATTTCCTTTGGCTCCATTTCTTGCTTGTTTGTTTCCTATTGTATAACTTTTGTCCAGCAAAGCTTCAAACTGACTAAAACTCTGCAATGTCCACAGGAAGGTGGACGGGTAATGTTTTGACATGTTTTGGGCTGTGCCAGAAGTGCTGTATGGAATGGCATTTTTGCTGGTGGCTCCCTGCAGGTTAGGCACGAACGTACATGGCTTGCCTCATGATAAACCCATCCAGCCCTCACACATTTTCCTGTATCACAGGTGACTCCAATGTTTAATATAACTCTAACGTAAAGAGTAGCATAGCTAGTTAAACAGAGATGAGTACCACTCCAAAACAAAATCTGTTTGTATTTATATTTAAAAACAGGAGGTGTATCCTCTAGCAGATATTCCAGTCTGCCTGGAAAGCATATATGCACTATTAAGGGAGGCTTACAAAGGCTTTGACGATTCCTATGGTAACTCAGTAGAAAGGCTGTTTCCATGGGGACTAGCCAAGCCTATATAAACCTTCTGTCTTCATTAGAGTATCTCTGACACTGAATGCTTTAACAGTTACTGTTCTGGAATAGTTAACAAAAATCTCCTCTTTGCGGAGAGAATTAATTCTTTCTTTCTGGTGGAAGTCCAGTTATTTTGTCAGCTTTCCATAATACTCAACAGCCTGGATACCTGTCATGTAACAATATAAGAAACAGACTAAACAGTGGCATACACTTTAAAAAGCACTCTGATTTACCACTCCCAGCATTACAGTATACACACATTATGCATTTAGAAATGCAGTTAATTTAAGCATAAGGAAAGAATAAATCATCCTCCTTAAATTTCAATTAAGGAACTCACAGGCATTAAATATATCTGGGTGTATGTGTAGTTGATTATCTGTCAAGGTAGCATTCTGATTCCCATTCAGATTCCCCTTCTCAGTCACTCACAACTCCTTCTAATATACTCTACCAAAACAAAACAAAACCCAGTTATTTCTTTTGAATGTAAATGTTTCATGCTTGATCTCAGCCAATTCTGCTTTTCTCCTTACTTTTTTCCTGTTTTCCTTATTCCTTTCCTTTCCTATAAACTCAACAGCTTTTAAGTTATGCAAGTAGAAATAAAGCTTTGTTTCTTCCATGTGTTCTACACAAAAGGTTTATACATCTAGAACTCAAAAATGCCTGAAGGAACAAACTTCAAATTTCATCTCAGCAATGTCTGCATCGTCATTAATTTTCCCACCTCTTTCCTATATATTAATGTGACTAATTTCTATTTTCCATTCCCTCTTCCTTTAATAGAAGAGCCTTTCTTAGCACCCTTCCTCCCATATCTCTGGGATATTATTCTGCATGTAAAGACATGCTGTCTAAGCTATAATATGCAGACCTCAGAGTAAATAAATCAAAGAAACAAACACATTAAAATCTCTGAATAATTCTTAAAGAGTTTTAAAATGTGCACCAAATTGCCTTTGTCTCCAGATGCAGCCCCACATGTGCCAGTGCATTATGAGTTCTTGATTGGAGTCTTAGTATCAGTTTAAAATAGACTAAAATTATTTCTCTCTATCTTAAAAAACCAAATATCCAGGTGCCCTTTATGACATTATTTGAGATCTTTCCTTGAAAGGTCATATTAAATAGCTGTGGTCCCTTGCAGTTCATAAAAAACTTGATAAAGATTTTCTGCTCTATTTAATATACTTAATAATGGAGAGTTCTCTTTGGAGTAGGAATTCAGCATTTTTCAGGAAAAAAAAAAAAAAACAGGACTGTATAACTTTCTTCCACACTTGCAGATTTAAAACCAGCAAAGAAATCACAACATCCCTCCATTTTGGATGGATAATGACAAAGATCACAATTGATGCGCCCAGTCAGGACCACTATATCTCTGCTCTTTTTGTGAGCTGTTGCTAAGAAGCACCCTCCCAGTCTGGGAGGTTTAGAGTACTCAAAGCCTTCATGCATCTATCTCTGGGGCCAAGTCTTGCTCAGCCTCAGCAGTTTTGCAGGCTTAGGTTCTTCAAACAAGACACTGCTTAGATTAATCTGTCACTCATGGAACACATGTGACAAAGCCAAAAAGTACCATCACACTTCACGACTTTGCTTTCTGTAAAGATGGTTTGGTTTTTTCCCCCTTGAAGTTCAGTATATGATGAAGACAGAAACTGAAAATTGTTCTGCCATCTCTCATGTTTATAACTCTTTTCCATGCACTAGCATGCTCAGAAAAGCACCATACACACACACACCACCTGAAAGACACATATCTTGTCATTTGATCTTAACTGCTTATTTTCCAATATGTGTTTAGATACATTGCCAAAGACAGTTTCTGAATCATACACTTGATTCCAAGTATCACTTGATTACAGATTGCAGGGTGTAAATGCACCTTCTGGCATAGTATAATCTGATGCAGCTCTTGGATCAGTCAGACCACTTTGGGTCATGATGATTTTCTTCTTCAGATTAATGCTGATGTCTGTACTCATTTTAACTACCCAAACTGAGAGCAAAGCTTCATGTACCCACTTCAAGTCAGAGCAGCAAACAGAAGGATAAAGAAGGCTTACCTATTTAATAACTTTCTGATTGAGAATATGCAGTGTCTTTTTGAAAATAAATGGTACCTGATTAGGAAAAATTAAATTAAAAAGAGGAAAAGAGAGAATAATATCTAGCATACACACTAATGCTACTTTATGCCTCAGTCCATGTGAGGACCCAAGTTTTCAGAAAGGCAATGGGATTAAAATCCAATTTTGGGTGACTGTGCTACTCACTGAATCACTTTAGGCACACAGGCCAATAGATATATATTCCATCCCTTGAGATTACTTTTTACTGCAGTTGCCGCATACCCATGGCTACTGCATATGCCAGGTGACACACAAATGCTTACACCATTCTGAAAAATCTGAGTGAAACCTGTTGTGAAAAAAGACAGAACAATAGCCAGTATTCTATGAACCCGCAGTGCACTCCTGGGCAAGCAGACTCTGTATTGCATTTGAAGCACTGTCTCCCCGTCACCATACTCTACATCTTCACAAGCATTCGGAGTAAAAAGAAATGATACCTAACAGGCACTCTAACCCCTGTGAATCTGAACAATTAAAGCAATTCTCTTGAGAATGACCTCTACTATGGAGATGCCTTAGAATTATACAGCTCTCAGAATTCCAGTTTGCATGTTCGCATAACATTTTTGCATTGGACAAAAACTATGCATTGAATTCTGTGAGGTGCGTGAGATGGGCATTACTTCTCAAATTCTTATTGTATCTACCGAAACTGTGCTTAGTTTAAGATGTATTTTTAGCTTTTCAGCTCATCTTTTCTACTTAGGTTTCTACTGAGCGATGAAGCCATGGTATCTCGGCCAGCTCAAACAGTAACATTTAGACAGTGACCATATCACCAGCACCCCTTCAAGCAGAGCCCAGCGAATGCCCCTGAACCAGCAGTGTACATGCTAGCTGGACAGAATAAGGTCACTTCTCTCCCTTACATCTCTTTCACAGCAAGTAATTGCTCAAAGGAGCAAGCCTCCTTCGATGTTCTTGTAGTCAAGAAATCGTTGCCAATTATTGCAGTTGTGAATGATCCCTGACCAGAGCAGAGAAGGCTCCTGAAGCCAGTCCCACAGCCACGCATGGGGCACAGTGCGCAGACATTATCATACAAAGGGCCTGAGTGCTGTAAAGGGAGAAGCCTGGGTGATGAGTGAGCTCGTTCCTTCTGCGTGGTGAGACTTACAGTTCAGGATGATTCAGTTAGGGAGTATGTCAGCAGAGAGTTTTTAATCTTGTTAAAGAAAGCAGTCTTCCTTCCTATTGGATACCTACCGGCAGTCTCTAGAGAGATGACTTCTTCCCAGTGCTGCACAGGATCCCACTGCTTGCTGTGCTGGAAGGAATGTGTCAGAACTAATCTTACAATAACAAGTTGCACTAAATGCTGACATGAATCTTGGCACTGACGTAAGCCCGAGTTGTTTAATTAGTATTTATGAAAGATGAAGTGATACCGTTCTTCAAAAAACGGTAACATTCTGTTACCATAATCTGTTATCATAAACTGATGTAAAGATTTCAACCAAGCTGAGATTATTTGGGAAGGGGAACAGTTATCTATGGTTTAATAAAGCAGAGAAGGGATTTGGGGAGCACAGCATTATGAAGAAGTAAATACATAAGCTTTGGCTTCATTTCCTATTTAGCATCTCATTTTTTAAAAAATTAATTTTGAGAGAAAAGCTCAGCTTCTTATTATTAATGCATTCTGAAAAATAGGTGACCACCACAAATGTTTTAAATTGAGATATTCTAGCAGGGATGTATTCATTGACCACATTGGTAAAATTGGGATCAGTATTTAATATCTCCCTAATTAAAAAAGAAACACTTCCATAGACCACTATTCAAAATGCAGAACTTCATTTTCATAGGCAGCAAAACTAATAAAAATGCATCCAATTAGTATTTGGTAGATTTCTTTAAATTGTTAATTAATGCTAAATTCCTGTAGATGAATAATAACATGCATATACACAGACACAGCATATATCCATCTTCAAAGAAAAAATCCATTAAGAAATTGTTATTAAAAAATTCCTGGGGATATTTTCAGGTGTTTTTCTACTATGATAGCATTAGCTCATGATAAATTCTGCCCATAGCTTCAAAAGCGTTTCATTTCCCACAGTCAGATTGCTTTCTCCCGTTGAAAATCTGATGGGAAGTGGTTTGAATAAAAGGATACTCGGCAAAATTCCTCTACTGCTGTATTTTTCAAGCTAATTTGTGCATATCTCTAGGGAATGACCAAGGACATAGGGCTACCCACAAGGGTGGGAAAACATTTGAGCATGAGTATTTAGCACAGTGAAGCTTTTATGCTAGCTTTTCTATGAATTTACATTGGGAACGAAGCAGACAGCTTCCAAATGTTGGACTTGCTATTCCTTCAAACCCCTTTCCCACACTCATATTTATGTTCAACAGAGGGCTGATGGAGGCCTTGCAAAAGGATGTCTGACGTTATCAAGGTAAATTACTATCTTTCCATGTCTCTCATTTTTCATCCATACAGAAAGGGGGAAATCTGTGTTGTCAGGTATTTAAAAGTCTCTTTCAGGAGACTTCCCTAATGTCTTCACTACCTGGACCAGTCTCAGTTCTTTGCATTCAAGCTTCTGCACAATTTGTAAAATATCTCTCTCGCTTCTTACTATATTCCTTCCCAGTAGTCACCACTCTCCACACATTTGGTGCAATTTATTGCAATTTATTAAATTCAACACATACAAATGTGTTGAATTTAATCTCCAGGTAAAGACTTTATATTCACTAAGAGACTGGTTTTGCTGGACTATGTTTGCTGTGTATATACTGTCCACAATAAACAGTATATACACAGCACTGCTTTGGTCTTCTTTTATCTTAACTACATATCACAGTGTAAGGATCATAGAGTATTTTGAGTTGAAAGGGACCTCTAAAGCCATCTAGTTCAACCCCCCCAACATGGGCATGGGCACCTTCCACTAGACCAGATTGCCCATCCAACCTGGCCTTGAAAATTACATCTTACTTTCCTCTGAAAGCACCTCCGCTTCCCCAAGTCTCTTTTATCCCATTACTGTGTAGTAGGTTTCCCCATTAAAGGCATTGTCTGCTCTCCAGCTTCCCTAGAAGGGCTGGGAACCACAATGCTGTCATGATTCATCTATTCTCCATCTTTTAGTCAAGATGCTTCCCTTTCATATACTCACACTTACATCCATGCTGTCCACTTCACACATTCAGCCTCTTCGTGATGCTCACTAGCCTACTCAGCCAGCCCAGCACTGTCCATTTCCATTCCTTTCAGTGACTTTAAAATGTCTCAGAGTCATATATATACACCTACACACACATACACATCTTCGATATGACAGAAAGGCAAAGACTTCATGCATGAGAGCACAATGTTGCATAGAGTTGAGTATGGCCCCTTTATCTCTTTATTGTGATGTACGTGCACCTGAGGTATGAGAAACAGTCCTTTAGCTAAGGAGAGAACACCAAAGGGCTAAGGAGAGAACACCTACACTGAGGTAGTGATGTGACACTCTTCCCTGTCCCTTACTGTTGAATTGATACCAAAGGAAAAGAAGTCAGCACTGAATAGAGCCCATTTTGGTGAGATTTTTCTCATCAAAAGGTAGGAAATGTTTAAGATGAATGCAGAGAGGAAAAGCCTAGTTCCCACTGATCACTGAAGGAAAATACTGAGTGCTGCAGCATCAGTAGGCCTAGAAAATAATCTATCTGTTACCTGAGCTTCTGCCCTGCACTGCTTCTTCAGACTCTCTCCCATCTCTGATTCACAGAGGGCAAAAATCCATCAGATCCCTGAAATTTAAATCATTTTCTGGCATCTTGGGGATTTAGCTGTAACATCTTGTTCAATCCAAAATGTTGAGGAAAAGACTGTAAGGAGACAAGGCAATGGATTGGTCCCCTCTAGATGTGGGGTTGGGAGCCCATCTCACCAATCTGACAGCCTTCCTTACCAGGACTCAGAGCGTCAGGAGCTTCTCAAAGTCCTCTTGGGTTGGTACAGCTTTCTGCCACCCCCAAACAGGCGGGTGGTTGTCAGGCACAATCTGGCCTGGACTGTTTTTCATTGTATAAAGTTGCTATGGTATCACCAATTAAAAATTCTAAAAAATAATCTGCATCTGTACAGCATGCTAAAATAACCTACCAAATGACACGTCCTTTCGTAGAAAGCGAGTCTACTAATTGCTGAGGGGCAGATTCCTCCACCCTTCCTCTTGCTGAACAGTGCCTTCAAGCTGCAAATACTCCCACTGCTTTCAGCATTTGCCAAGCCTAAGTTTTCCACAGAAACCATGAGTCAGGCTCCAAAAATCAGGAGACAAGCTTGAAAAATCATGAGATTTAATTACAGCAGGTGAAGTATTTTGCCTTGACGATGGATTTGGCAGAGCGGGCATTTAGCGTAAGAATCAACCTCACAGCTAAAAGCAGGTGATCAGCAGCTTTAGCAGTGTGATCCCATCTGAAAATATGCGGTCTAACACTTCAAAGGCTTTTTGTTAGTGTCTAGCAGAAGGAAACTGAGATCCTGGTTTCCCTGATAATTTTCTTACCTCTCCATTTTTATCTTTCTCATTTTTTCTCCTTTTTCTGTCCCTTCACCTTATTTCCAAATGCATTTCAGTAGATTGGTTATTGCAGGAAGAAAATGAAAGTGAAGACTCAGGTAGCAAATTCGTTCTGGTAGCCAGAGGTCTGACAAATCTATGGATTACAGAGCTGGCCTGTGAATACAGAACTAGGCTCCCTGGGAAAAAAGGCTTTGCTGACCACAAGGCAGAACCTAGCATACACCAGTGACCTGGTGGACATGAGCAAGGGTAGAGTGTCTGGTTTCACAAAATTTTGCTTACCCCTCACTGAACCATAGGCTTAATACCAAAGACTTGAGATCAAATGACTCAAAGACTAAACTTCAGTCAACGACATGTGAGATCATGAACTCGAGACCTGTTTTCCCTCCTCCATCTCACAAGCTCCTCCTTCATGGTCAAGAACTCAAGCTCATGCCCCCAGCTGCGCATCACACACAGGTGCTGGAGCCCTGGGCACACCAACATGCCATACTGGCTTTAACTGACCTCCACTGGCCCTTCCCTTTCAGCTGGGGGCCATGTACTCTTTGCTGCAGCCCAAGCTGCCTTGCTTGGAAGGCTTGTCCTTAGCTGCCCCTTCTGACTCTGGCATGCTGACTGGCCCTTCTCAGTGAGGAGCTCAGTGTTCATTCTCAGGGATGCCATTATGCTGCCCACCTCCAGGTCATTTGGGTGACAGAAAGGCTCATGTCATGACATGGAGCCACCTGAATTTAATGCTAGGCTGGCCTTGTGTCAGGAGTGCAAAGAAGGCTCTGTAGCAAACATGGACTGCAGAGCTGTGGGCCCTCACTCTTCCTCTGATGACAGGCACAGGCATCAGTGCAAGTACTACATGCTGAACACGCAGACAAGTCAGACGACAGATTTAGACTTGGTCAGACCTGATGCAATGAGAACCTCCTACTTCACTTACTTCCTCCCACTGTTGTGAGCCTTTTCACACCCCTACGCATTACCAGCAATCTCTTATGCCTTATACCAGAATAGTGAGCTGGAAAATCATAGTGCACAAGAAAACAGGACCTTAGCACATTCCCCCTTCAACTCAGAACTTTTATCTTCCCCACACAGAAAATACCTCAAAGATCTGCAACATCAGCATGTCAATGAGCAACAATTCAGCTTCCAGAAATTATCAGTGCGGATTAATTTCATGAAATCCAAAAGCAAAACCCAGAGACAAGCTTGATCACATAAGCTTTACAAGGTTCTATTAATTGAAAATACAAGCATTTATGTATGTTAAAAGCTACTTATTAATTTGACTAATTAAATGTGTATTTTATTTTCTAGGAGTTTATTACACTGTGGTCACAAGCACGTTGATAGCAGCATTTGCACAGGAGAATAAACAAGTTCAGAAAGGCATTTGAAATTTGGCAAGAAAAACATGGATTTGTAATGTCATAAGATCAAAAAGCTGTTGATGAAAAAGAAAGACTTTGGTAGTTTTCAAAATGAAAATATTAGTTTGGTTTTTTATCAAAATGGGTGTTGAGAAGAGCTAAGTGAATAACTGTCTGTCTGGGTGCTGCAAGTGGGAACATGTCTAGATGCTATAAATTTAGAGATGAATAATCTTTCTTTATAACAAGTGTAAGAAAAAGTACAGAAAAGATGCTCCATCTCAAGAAAAGTCCATATAAGCGGAATCAGCTTCCCTATGAGGAAATAATTACTGCAAGCTGCAAAAATAGGAATAAAATCTCTGACGAATAGCTGGTGTATGAATTCCTGTTACAGTTTATTTATGCAGACAATATAGTGTCTGGGATGAAACAGCTCTGTTGGCAGAACAAGCATGAGCCACTGTATGTGGGCTCTCAGAGCACTGCATGGGAGTGTTTACTTCAGCTCTCCTGGAACCATGCAGAAGTGACGTTACCATGCTAGAGCCTGAAATTAGCAGTGATACCACCAGCACCAAGAGAAAACTGAGCATGTGGCTGAGATCTTCGTCATCTGACACACAAAAAAAAAAAAAAAGAAAAAAAATCCCATAAAACAAAAACCAAACCCTAAACAAGCTAACAGGAAAAAGTATTTGAAGCCTCTTCCTAAACAGATCTCACTGAATTCCAAGAAGGGTTGCTAGACTCAGATACTCACATTTTGCCACTATGACCATTTACCTGTAGTGTTTTCTGTTTTCTGCAGGACAGGACAAATGACAACTATTTGCTTCTTCATGTTTGAATGTTGATATTGCTGTATTCTTCTACATAGGTGTTCAAATTGTACTGGATGTTGTCAAAAACCCCAATAATCTTTTTCTAATCTAGAGGATGAGTCTGAAATTAAAATGTATTTATTAAATATGACCACTGTTAAGTCTGGAAGACATGCTAATCTATTCTGTTACAAGATACCATCAGCAGGCATTTTCATAGCCCTATTGCTGAGAACAGTCCCAAATGAAAAAGAGGAGGAAGTGCTTGTACAAGAGAACCAGTGAAGCTGTGGCACACGACTGAAAGAGCAGGCCCTGGGGAGGCTGTCAGCACAACCTGCTCTGCCTGCTGTGCATCACCCATCCCACATAGCTCTGCATGCTCTCTCTGCATCCCTGGACTTGTGGATACGCAGGGGTTAAGGTCAGCCTTGAAAGAAAAGTGTGAACACCCACAACAGGGAGACTATGGCAGCTAGGAAGAGACAGGGCAAAGAGGGACACACAGACAAAGGGGTGCTGTGAGAGCACAAAGAGCAATGCTGTGCTGTCCCTTCATGAGAGGAATTCCCCATCAGTCATCATGTAAGTCTTAGAAACCAATGGATCAGCACAAGGACCGAACTCCAACTCATGGCCCACCTGTTTGGTTCTGCATCGTTTGAAGTAAATGGCAGAAGATCCTTTGGCTCTAAGGAAAGAGGATCACATCCTGCCATCAGTTGTCTTCCCAGACACTAAGTTTCTTCAAAAGCACAATTTTCTTTTGCCCTTGGTGTTCAGCTGTTGGGAGATTTTTCTGTGTGTCCCAGTAACATATTACTGAAGTGCTTCATGCAAAGCCCAAGCATAGCAAGAGAGCAGCCACTACTGGTGTATCCAGAGATGGGCTCAGCAGTGATGCAGCTGAAGGAAGAGAGCTATCTAAACTACTTAAATCTTAGAGGTTCATTCAAGTGATGTTTCATTCCCTTCCATTAAAGTCAGTTGGAATCTTACCATTGATTGCATCCTCGGACTGGCCTTTGGTGCTTGCTTAGGCTATCTATTTATCCCTACAAAATAAATGTATTCTAAGGGGCAGGTGACTGAAACAGACACACTTGAGAACAGCACATTTCACCGGCTCACAAAATTGCCAGTGATGAGCAGTATAGCAGAAAATTATCAAAAATTCGTGCATTGAATTGAGGAGGAAGGAGAGAAGAAGACATAAGAAGACATGCAAATAAACATTCTGATGCAGAACATACTTTTTCTTCCTCCAGATTCTACCAGGAAAAAAAAAAAAAGGATGCAAGTGGAGGTGTCTACTTTTTCTAAAAGACAAAAGAAGAAAACAAAAAGAAAAATCAACAATAAAAACAAACAAACTAAACCAACCAGCACCACAGGGAGGGATTGTTTCATACATTTTCAAATTCAAATATTTTATGGTCATTTTTTAGCATCTCTATGAGTTTTCTGAGCACTGCTTTAGCAGGATACAAATTTCTGGTTTTGTCAGTATGTGTCCTGAATATTATTATTTTTAAAATACTCTTATTTGGCTTTGTTCAAAGATGGAAGGAATCTTTCCTGGGGTAAAAACTAGGATTTATATTCATCTTCAATTTATTGAGGCTTGCAAAAGGATGAAAACATGCAGAACATTTTCTCTATGGTAGGAAAACATAAATTGCTGTGTTCTCCTCAGATTTCTCTATACTTTTGACGTATCTTCACTAGTAAAGGAAGACATTCTAAACCAATGTCTTGACTGGTAAAAGAGGAAATTCTCTGAGGCTAGGTATTATGGACATGTTGAAACAAATGTCAGTAACTGTTGTTAAAGCCTTTTTCTACCTCTCAGAGATCCAAAACAGAGCTGTTTTTTGGAAAGTGCATCTTTGTAGTATCTACAGCAGGCATAAAAGCAATGGCAGCTGATAGCATCAGCCCAGGCAGATTGAGGAGATGAATGGGTAGAGTCTGTGAATGTTAAATAATAGTTCACAGGCATTTACAGTAAATTGGATACAACTGCAGTCTAAAACCTATAAGAAGGAAAGAAAAAGGTCACTTCTCAATCATACAGGTGCCTATTTTCTTAGTTCCATGTATAGATATCTAATTATGTGCATACAAATAGATGGCAGCATTAAGAAACTGTGCTTATTTCAGGATATCATGCAGAGATCCTTTTCAGGCACTTAACCATCGCTTCTGCTTCTCCAAGTGTTCCTACTGAGTGTTAGTACTGTTGAAACTTCTCAGGGAGTTTTTAAAAATTTCCAAGTTCATCTATTCGTAAAGCCTGGGATTTGGAATATATCCACTTTTGAGCCTTTTTGTCATGTACTTATTATATAAATATACTTAGTCATTATGTATTAAAGAAAAAAATATCTTTTTTGCATACATATCTATTATAAAACTTCATCTGAATCTTCAGTAGTGAATTCCTCTGTATCTTTCATGACGTTACAGATGTGTAGTCTCAATTTGTTTGCTTATTTTTAACAACATTCATTAACAGAAAAGGCTGTGTCATAATGAGCATGTGTAAGTGCTGCGTCTAGCATAAGCTATTGCTTTTCACAACATGAGTACAATGTTCCCTAAGGCATCCCTTGGTAAATGGCATTAGTGTTAAAAACAAAACCTTTAGACAGAAGACTGGATTGATCCCTTCTTTGTACTTTTATCCTTACCATAAGAACCTGATTCATTTCCAAAGGGCTTACCCTAACCACTAAGTAGTTTTACATTTTTCTAAGACTACTGTTACAAATATGTAGCGATTGGCAGGACCAGTAAAAGAAATCACTGATGTAGGCCTCAACTGGCAAGAGATATAACAAGAAGACCACAGCAAGCTATTTGGAAACCCATCCAGGGAGAACTGCTTTAGAGCATTTTAGGGTATTATAGGACACCACAGAATAAGAGGAATGTCAACATGCCCTTTGCCAACAAAAGAGCACCCAGGGGACACTGACACTGCTTCCATCACCTGTCCCAGCCCAAAGCAGGTTGTGCATGGACTAGGATTGTGCATTCAGTTATCTGTGTCGCACCTATTCTCTGGGACAAAAGGTTTAAAGCTGTCAGTACTGATAGAACAAGGTGTATCTTCCTACCTATGGTGGATCCTGGGTGTGCTCCATGTCACTCACCCGCGCCAGCAGGGGTTGGATGTTTCATGGTGCTACAAAGGCGCTGTAACGATCTATCAAAAACATTTGGAAATTGGAGAAATATAAAAGTCTTCAAGACTTATGGGGACTAATTAAGGGACACGTTTCTGTACTTTGGAAAAAGCCCCAGATGACTTACAGATTTACTGGGAAATTCCAAGAGTTGTAGAGAATTTGCAATATGTGAGATAATGGATGGCTGGTATAACATTATTTGCTCTTTCACAGATTCCTGTAGTATTATGCTTATACAGCAAAATTATAAGGACTAGAAGACTAGAAGGACTCTTTCACTTTCATCAAATCTTTTAAGTGATTCCAAAATACAGACCTTTTTTCTTCCTGGAAGCATAGGTTTATTTTATTGTTCCTAAAAGCTGAAATTTTGTTGCTGAGAGCTGCTGCATAGGGCAGGATAAGAAGCAAGTCAATGCCTGGAGATAACGGTAAAGTAGTCACCATCCAGAGGTTTTTTCCATCTTTTATTTTTAGATGAAAGTGTAGTAAGTGGGAGAAATGGTGAAATGGTGTAGGATGTAGCTGGGAGCTAAGGCCACACAGGCTGGAACACTGGGGTGGTACAAAGCGGTTGAGAAATGCAAGTATTTCTTGGAAAGGTAATTTTAAGCACTGACCTTACATAATACATGGAATATGAGTAGGTGTTGAAGCCATCTAAGAGAAGAATCTAGCCCAAAACTAAGTACTTTTTTTTCTTAAATTACTTTTTATGTTTTAAGCATAGGACAAAACCAACTTTTTATGTTTTAGGCATAGGAATCTAGAGGAGATCAGAGCAATTTGAGGATGATGCTAGTCACTCACTGTAAAAGGAGTAGAATGTTCTTTTAAGGGGTATAAGGAAAATTTAGAAGGATCTGATGGTTTGTCTGTCCTTATGCAGTGGCCCACACCACTGCAGGGCTATAGCATAAATTAGACCAGAGACGAGCTTGTATACTCTTTCTTTCATGGTCCATGCTTTCCAGCTAGCTGCAGGTCCTACAAGATGTCTTGCCATCAGAGCCTTGTTCACTCCATTCATTTAGAGTTTCACAATGACCAGTCCAGTTGGTTGAAATCAGAGGTGTCCACATAAAGAGGGTATAAACTCCAGAGGCTTAGCTATGAGCATAGATTAGCTATGGGCAACAATTCCGAGAACTAAAAAAGGGAACACTGCATCACCGGATGAGCTCTGAATGGAACAAAAGGATTAGCTTAAACACATGCTCAAAATAGAAAATAATTTTAGCAATGTTGTTCAACTAGGAGGCTTTTTTTTTTTTTTTTCTCAGAACTGATCTGCAAAGGAAAAACTACAGCAAAGCAACTTCTCTTCCACTGAGCTCTCAGGGCTAAATTCTCTTTCAGTACAAGTTCTAAAAACTAATTTAAGAATCTGAAACAATGGGCTGGATGATTCAAAACAGTCACGTTATCACGAGCATTGTGAATGGTGCCTTTTAGTTGGAAAGCTTGCCAATTTACCTGCCATTCCCATCCTGCCCAGAGGCCTGACTGGCCTCTCAAGCAATGAATAAGTCTTTGGGCCAAGTTTAGAATTTGGAGAAGTGAAAGCATCGTTTAACTGTGTGTATACCTTTCCTTTTCAGAAGGCATGTTGCAATCAAGACTGTACAAGTCAAATCCATTTCCTCCTTTCTTGTTAGTGCTGATTTGGACAAGAAGACAGTCATGTTTATGAAAGCAAATTACAGTCTGATATGATTCAAGCTGCAGTTCAGAGTCCAGAACAAAAAAAGTTACCCAGTAGGATATTAGATTGACCATATTTCTCCTATAGGATGTTGCTTCACAGTTCTTCTGCTTCAGGAAGTGTCCCAGGCACATACAATTAGGCAAAGCTTACTGAAGCTACTCTATTTATCCTAAATAGCTATAGGACACCAATCACTGACTGCCAAACATTTGTACTGAACTCAGCACCTGCTCATAGCTCCTATAACACATGTAGGTTGGGGAATAAGATTTAATATAGTTAATAAATAAATAAAATAATAATATAATTTTTTCTCACACCAATTTTACCTTATTGTCTGTCTTCAGGAGATGGGCACATCTTCACAGCCTAACCCCTTCATTTAAACTACTTAAAAAGTCATCTTCCCTTCCCAGACTTTCAGTAGCTGTCGAAATATGGTTGAAAACTCTTTAATAAAGCCAAATAATTTCCGTAAGAGTATACCTAGTAGCAGACATGCATGTTTGTTACCAGCACTTTGCCTGTGTTACTCACATACCTGGCAGTTCAACCAGCCTTTAGATAGAGGAGAAAATAGTTATTTTCAGCACCTCACTGCAACTTCTTGGATAGCTTTTAAGATGACAGCAACTTTAATGGTTAAATGTGGGAACCCAGTTTTCCTGCAAAAGCCCTGAGTGCACAGGACCAATGCTAAAAGACTAGAGACTAGACTTCATGGACACTGAACATTGATCAGATTTTGTTAAAATTCAGTAATTTCACATTTTGTTGCAGCCTTTGTTTGCAGTTACTCAACTTAGTTCAGCTTGAAAGGATATCTGAGAAGGCCCCACTAGGCACCAAATATTTTAATTCAGAGAACTCTCTGAACTAGGGACATAAATTCATCCTTTCCACTTTTTTAAAGTAAAACTCAGGCTACCATCACTTCTGGTTTAGATAGAGTTTCCTCTTCTGATTTTATTCTTTGCAGCAGCAGGAAGGATTTTAAAGCTGAGCTGTTTATAGCCTTAACCCATTGAATTACTTTCTGGTGAAGTGGTTGAAAAAGTCTTCCTTTGGAAGAACAAGTGACAGTGTGTAAGTATTCCAAATCATAATGAATTCACCAATAAGTTTCTGGGTTTAAAAATGCCTTCCTTTACTTGTGTAGCACAAATGAAGTCAGTGGGGTTTCAAATTAAATAAAACTTGGCACTTCTTCTCAAAAAGCCATATTTTGTTTTGCTAGATCTGCATAACTCAAAATTGCTTAAGTGAAAGTTTCTTGCACATAAGAGAGATGAATTTAGCGCAAGAAAGAAATTCTGTCTTAATTTAAATCTCTAAGGCAAACAGGTGTTAGTCTGTGCAGAATTTGGCCCTCTGGTCCCTTTTATTCTACCTCTACATTTATGTTCTCTCTAAAACAATTGCGTAATTTCACCATGCACTCAAAGATAAAATGCAACCTGCCAGTCTGAGACCAAGGCAAGGACCTCCCAGCTCTGAACAATGTCAGTCCTGATAAATGAAAAACAGAGAATAAATGCAATGTCAAAATAGCACTCAAGAAAGCCATCTTCTTTTATTTTGATTTTTCAATTTTGCCTAAGATATGAAGAAAAACGTGGAAGTGTTGCAGATTTCTTTTTTTTACTCACCGCTCAAATATGTCTATAAAAAAAAGAAATCAGGATTAGACACCCTGTTATCATGCCTTTCGTTGTTATTTTATGATCTTGGAGGTCTCAAACAAGAGTCACTAATGTTTGCAATTACATCATCTTCTCTGAAAGTTTTTATTTGCATTTACCTTAAAATAATGAGTTAAGGGTAATTTCAAGCTAGGTAAGAAGTGAAAATACATTTATTACTCAAGTGTATAGAAAATAAGTGAAGTTGTAGTACACAGGCACCCCAATTGCACAGCAGTCCTGTCCAAATATTTAAAGCACTTTGGGCTGTTCTGACATTTCTGGCTTTCTTTTGAAGGAAACAAGCAGAAATCTTAGTTCCGGACCACACGAGTCTGGAGATGCATAAGTGTCTTCTGGCGGACAGCAGTAACCAAGGAGGCTCTCTGGCTGTCTTTGTGAAAAGATTGTGGGGAGCAGATGCTCAAACTATAGGCTCCCCAGGGAGTTTGTCACAGCCACCAATTATTACATTGAAGAAGTGGGTTAAAAATAAATCTTATTTCTTTCCTGTCCTCTGGTTCAACATGAAAGCAAAATGGTCTATATGAATAGCCAAAAGCCCCCCAAATCACAAAAACCATTTACCTCCTTTTCACTGCTGCATCATTAAAGCACCACATAGATATGAAGGAAGAGTGGGTATTCCCTGGCAAATATTGCATTTTCTTTGTGAGTTCAAGGGAATACACTCCTAGTATGTTCTTGAAGTGCAGAGGAACGGCGTGGGGTGTGGTGGAATTTGTCAGGCCAAAGAATTTACTCTCTTACTGCCAGTGGCCAGCAGGAGTCAATGTTGTAGTGTTAATAAATCATTATTAATTCCAACTCCTGAGTAACAGTGAGCTCTACTGACAACCTTGCAATTCTCTAATGGCCAGTAAAGAAATCTGAACAATATTTTTAAGTCTTTAGAAAGGACAGAAGCATAAACAGCATTAAGGTGGGCTTTCTGAGAAGCTGTGCTAGTTTACCTCTCCTAGCACAGAGCTAAGCAAATTACCTCAGTTTTTGGGAGCCTTTCAGGAATTTTTAAGAATTATTTTGCAAAGTTGGCTTCTGTGGGTGCTCTCATGCACGTGATAACACAAGGTTGTATCATCCTAAAGCAAAGATTTTGAAGATAATTTCAGACTAATTTTTTGGAAGAGATCAGTTTACAAACTGCTTCATAGGGAATTTTATCAGTTTGAACACAGAAAGAATTCTGATATTCTGTTAGTGTCCAGGAATGTGACAGATACACCCACACATAGTGTGTGTAAGGAGAGAAAGAGGGACAAACACAGGTGCTCCATTCTGGTGGTGGCTCTGTCACCACCAGAATGGTCCAATGGTAATGCCAGTCATTGATTCAGAAAACAGGTATATCAAAGACAAAATAGTCATTCCCTAGTCTTCTAAGAACTTTCAGAAGAAGCATTTAACTGACCTCCATCTTTGGGCTTCATAATCCACAGTCCTTTGTGCAACAAGACTTGGATTTGATCCAGTGTCTTCATAATTTTTATGAGTCCAGTATTTTTCTATTTATTATCTGCACACAAGCCAGGCCATAAAGAGGAGTTAACACATCACCTTGTTCTCAGTTGCCCCTCTCTGCCATTCCCCTCTATCTGGTGTTATAATGCTAAGACATGCCAGCAGTGGAAGTGGGAAGCCATGAGGTGACCTATCAGCAGTCCAAGTAAAAAAACAGAAGAACAGTGTGAACAGCTAGACTTCAGGAAAAACGTCATTTGACACTGCATGCTACTTTGTCAATTTGCCTTCCTGATTGTTTCCTTTATTCTTTCATAAATTGGTGTTTGTTATTCAGTTGAATCATGCATGTCAAGGGAAAAATAGTGCACTGAACAACATATGGGTCAATTTCATTTCCTCAGGGTTTTTTTTTGCTTGGTGGGATGAGGACAGAGGTTCAAACTCGTATTTCTTTAGTATTTCCTCAAATGTAAGCCCAGTACATACAGTGGCAAAACAAGACTTATCAGAAGAGTTATAGCTAAATGAAGAAAAGCTGCAAGAGGACAAAGTAGCCTACACACTCTGTTCCTCCTTTCTTCCCCCAGTGCAAAGCAGAACACAATCACTCATCCCTCTCCGAAGTCCAGGTCAGAATACCAGATAAACTCAGAAAACCATGTTTCAGAGTTTGATAGAGAACAGCCATTAAATCAAAAATATGGTTAGAGAATAAGACCTGTCAGGGGAAATGCTATCATGCACCCTTCAGAAAGACTCATCTTTCCTGTGATTGAGCATGTCTTTAGTAAGAGTCTGGCTGCAGAAGAGGGACACTGGTGCAGCTATTCTTAGAGATCAGCCAACAGGACCAACAGGCTTGTATGTCATTCCTTATGGCTCAGGAGGGGTTTGGATGCTGAGCTTATCAGTTCTGACAGAGACTCTATGATCTGTGTCAATGTGAGGAGCATTCTGCCTGTATCTGAAGGCAAAGCAAAGGGAAAACACAATGATAGTTAACTGCTGTTCACAATTGAGCTGAAGGCACAGACACTAAGCTTTACCTTCAACCACAAGAGCCCAAATGTTGTAGGAAATAGCAGAGCTGGTGTCTACAGGAAGCTACCTGAATTCCAAGACATGTTGGTTTCTTGACTACAGAACTTTGTTTTTTATGAAAAAGCAGGCAGTAAAAAACTCAGAGGTTGTGCTTAAAGCACGCAGTCATTATTATGGCTATCCCAAGAGCAACCTTGAGAGTCCTTGTGCTAAAACAATGACAGTCCCCAGCAGATGCAGTTACAGAGCCTTTGGCTAAGTAGTGAGCAGCCAGTATTTCTGGATGACTACTTGCTACATTATAAAAATGTCAGCATAGTCGATATTTATTTGCAGAGCAAAACATTGTCATAAAGGGTCACTCATGACATCCAGGTGATTGTAGTTACATTGAAACTACTCAGGTTTTTGCTGGAAAAGCATTAACAGTTCATTTTCCTTTGTCCTGAATCATCAGCGACAGGCAATTTTGGAAAAAGATTCATAGTTAGGGGACAAAAAGTGACAACTCCTGATTGCCAGCATGATCCACATATGTTGCAAACTCTACAGTGAAAACAAATTTCAGTCTTCAGTGGCTGCACTTTTCAAATCAATAGGTCAGCTTATGTCTAAGACAGAAAGTGAGGAGATTTATCTATATTAAACTGTGAAATGTTGCACTGAAGAGTAGGACATCCTCCATTAAAAGCAAAATGGAGAATATTTGCATGGGCTACCATGAGTAAGGCTATGTAGAAACTGCTATTATTTGACCAAGCATCTCATATAGCAGTTATACAGCTATTGATCAATGCTAGGACTGCCTCAAGTAGTTCCTTGATTATTTAAAATAAAGATTTATATTTTTTTTTTTGGTAAATTAAGACATTTAGGGCTTTCTTTATAGATCCTGACTTGCTACATTTATCTGTGGTAACTGCTCTGAGGACCAGTATTGTCTTCCATATTACATCTCCACCATGCCTCAGGCTTTATTGACCTTTCTTTTTCATGCTGACTGGCTTTTTCCTTATGGTCTCTTCCTCTTTTGCCTTGTGCCTAATTGTCCAAGTTCCATTATGCACAATCCTTTCTTGGTACCTTATGAGT
This sequence comes from Orthonyx spaldingii, assembly GCA_013397795.1. Classification (NCBI taxonomy): domain Eukaryota; kingdom Metazoa; phylum Chordata; class Aves; order Passeriformes; family Orthonychidae; genus Orthonyx; species Orthonyx spaldingii. Next base: position 290,345 of record VZTJ01004275.1, read on the forward strand.
GATACTTCACTGTCTCACTTTGTGCTGAATGGTATTACACTGAACCAAATATATCCTCTCTTGACTTTGCCATGTCAGAGTCCTCATGATCAGAATATGTCGGGTTCCACAGCTGAGGCCCTTTATTTGGGTGGATTATCTGGACTCAATAAAGAGGATTTTGCCCTCTGTTCATTCAGACTCAAATGCCTAAGGATATAACCAGCTCATTGGTTAAACAACTTCCTACATCACAGCGGTACATGCCACAAACCACTTCAAGGGATGAGAGGAGTACTTCTTCAAATAATCTTGCACAGTGATGGAAACATCACAGGATTTGTTATGTATGCTATCAAGTGTTTTCCAGTTGGCAACACAGTTGATAGCACAGTTGAGTTTTGGAATACTTTGTACATCTTTTGTAAGGGTAGTAAGAGACTTAATCTGACTAAAAACCAACCAGCTTAAAATGGTGTGGATCTATAAAATACTGTCAATAGCTGTCACCATCTGGTCAACATTTGGAGACCCTATGTCACCAAAACAGGGAACCTTCCAGGGAGTCAGGTCTGTTTTACAGCGGCCTGTTTAAAGACATGAAGAGCATTTCTTCCCTGGCTATATAGATAATTCCACAAGATACAGGAAGACTCTCAAGAAGCTATCACAATTGCCCAGTTCAGTAACTGAATTCTGAACCACATCCCTCATCTACTTTTGATCCCAGATGTGGCACTACCCAGCAAAAAATGTAGGCTGCCATTTTATTTATTATAAATTCTGCAGTCTTAACAGAAAATGAAAGGTTTCATCTCAGATAAGTAAAGGTGCCTCATGTTTTATCTTCAGTTGACATTCTCCTTAAAGAAACAATAAACAGAAAAGCAGTATTTACTGACAGAGGTTGAAAATTACTTTGCTAGTGTCCATGCACATGTGTTAATCTATCACCGATAACATCTGTCCCTTGTCCCCCACTTCTACTCTCTACAGATCAGCCATAGTAATTTCACTGCATTTTAAGACCACAATTTGGTTTCATATATCTGATCATCAGTTATCTTGTGCATTAACTCTTTTTTTGATGCACTATATCACACTGGAGATGAAACAAAGGTCACAGGAGTAGTATCTTGGTATTGCAGAGAGTGGTGCTCATGGTTAGAAGACAGTTGTACAAGTGATTCTCATGGTCTCTGCTAAGGAGATGGGAGAGTCATAGCTACAAATCTCTCTCTAGAAGAAACATCATTCCCTAGCATAGGCAGAAAGACAGGGTGACTTTAAGGGATTTTTTTTAACTCCCTTGTGATTTTTAGTTCTAGAACCACAGAAAGACCACAGAAAGAATTACAGCATTAGAAACTAAGGAAAGAGCAAGCAAAAGTAACATAAAGAGCACATGGGACTGATCTGTAGGCTAGTTGTGGTCAGAAGAAGAAGTTGCCTACAGAAGACAAAGGAGAGAAGGGACAGAGAAGGAGAGAGGGGGAAAGTGAGAGAAAGACATTCTGTAGTTTGAGGAGAGGTCCTGAGATACAAATAAAAAGTATTCTGGATAGCCTATAGGACTCATTAAGATGTTATAATCTGATGAGGAAGCTGATAAATATATGCAGGACATTATTTTTTTCTAGTTCAATAAATCTTTTATGCTTCTCACACCAAAAAATAATTGGATTTGAAACCCTCACATTTCTCATTGCTTGTCTGCTTCTTCCATAATACACCTAAAGATACAAATGTAACTTTCAAACATCCAAGTGGGTTAGAGAGATGGGGAAAAGTGAGAAATGAGAAAAAAGAGACTTTTGTCTTGAAGTGCTAAGAAACTGTGCTCTATGGATTACCAGTTCCATGTGAAAGTGATAGCTAGAGAGGAGTTGTACCACAATGGTCAAGGTAAGAGATTTTGAGGCAAGGTAAGAGATGTCATGGTTGCCTTTCCCAAACACAAGCAGTTCAAGCAAGTATGTTCAGCATTATGGCACTCAACTGCAATTACGTAACAGTGTCAGGTGAAGGGATCTCTCCCAGGACTGTATGACACACTTGTCTGCATTAGGAACAGGGAGAGGAAGATGATCCTTCCTCTCTGCTCAGCACTAGTGAGGCTACATCTGGACTATTGCATCCAGCTCTGGCCTTCACAGTACAAAAGAGACACAGACAATAGCAAGTCCAGAAAAAGGTGGAAAAGGTAATTATGGGACTACAGGAAAAGCTGAGACAGCTGAGACTCTTAAGCCTAGAGAAGACAAGGCTCAGGAGGGATCTTATCGAACATATAAATATCTGATCAGAGAAATTATGAGGGAGCCAGATAGTTCTTGGTATAGCCCAGGGACAAGACAAGAGCAATGGACACACACTGAAAGACATAGTTTTCCACCTGAACAGCAGGAAAGCCTTGTGACCTAGTGGCTTGTACCTGTTATTTGCTATAGATGAGGTATAAAAATTCTCAGCCACGTGAAGACTTTGTTGGACAATGGCACATGCCCGGAGCATCCTTGTAGCACTGACTGCCTAGAAACACTCAGGTTTGCAAATCCAGCATGACCAGCAGGGAAGAGCAATGCATCCAGCTCTCACCAGCCGCATGTGCCTGTGGAGAGAGAACAGAAGAGAACCCCTTGGAATGCTTCCTCTCAGTTTTTCTGCCTTTTGGTGCTTGGGGCTTGATCTAAGTAATTTACTGCCCAGTGATAACTATCATCCAGAAGTTAGACCCAAAAAATTAATAAACCCTCTACAAAGAGTTACAATTTTATTTACTCCCTATCATGAATGCCTAGCTTTACCACCCGAGATAATCAATTCCACAAGATGAGTATGTTGCTGAGTTATGGCTGTTTCACACAAGCTTATTTTGAGACAAACACAGAAAAAATTTGATTCAGAGCCTTCAGTACTGAAGGCATTAAATGAGTGGGACAGCAACGCTGTTTGTTGCTGTTAATTATAAATTAATTATGAAAGGATAATTAGAACTGAACCCATCATTCTTTGTATTGGTTTTGTACTGAGCAGTATGACTAATCTAAGGCCATTGGGGTGGCTCTGCTGTCTTGCAAACACTTTTTGATATCATGGTTGTGGAACCACGTGCTCCCCTCAACTACTGTCCATATGTTGCTCCCACTGGATGGATGAGGATGCTGATTCTGTCTCTGCCCTGTCCAAAGGCAAGGTACAGAGACCAATGAAGGGATTAAAAAAGAAGTGTGACAACATGTCATGCTACACTCCTCAACACCAGGGAGAAAGAAAGAGAGCACACCAGCTACTTTTCTCAAAAAGAAAATATTGTAGCAATGACTTCCCTCACACTGTGCATGGATTTCCCAGACTAGAGTTACTCCTCCTCTGGACTATTCCAAATCTCCAAGTATTAAACAGAGTATTAATGACAGTGACCTGCTGCTAAAACACTAATGCAGTTTATAAGGCATATCAGTACTATTCTCCTCATTTAGCAGGATAGAAATAGGGGCAGAGGAACTTGCCTAAGGTCTTCCAACATGCCAAGTGGTGGAGATAGAAATAGAAGCGATTCTGTCTGAATCCCAGCTTCATGTTCTCTCCACTGCACCTCAAAAAGGATCCCTCCACATTTAGGAGAGATGCGCAAGTAGGAAATGCAAAAAACTGAAAAGAGATATATTAAAAAAAAAAAATTGTAGCAGCAGGAGAAGAAACTCTTCTTGAAAGTCGATAACCAAACTGTCATTTCAGGTAAGGGAGACAGTAGATGGCAGTGTCCCCCAATACTTCCTAGGGAGACACAGCTCTCACACTCAATATCCCTTCTACACAGCACAGACCCACACCCCAGCCAGTGACAGATGCCAGACAGACAGACTTCACTCCCCACTGCAAGTTAAAACCAGGCAGTGTCTGGAAGAGTAGTGCTCTGCAGGCTTTCAGCTCATTTCTCCCTAGGAAAGCCTTGTAGCTCACTTTTGCTGTCTTGCAAGTCAAGCTACTATAACTGACATCTGACAGATGACAGTAGAAGATGATGACCCTTCCTGGACTGAAGGAAACAGTGGTCAGTCAGCTCATCAAATGTGTTTCATAGTAATAAATCATGACAGCTTTCCATTTCTTAAAGTCCTGACATCTGGCCTTCAGACACAAGGTATTAAAAAGCCAGGGAAAAGGTCCTAGGGCAGAACAGAGATCTGGATACAAATTATGTGTTTCCACTGGCTTCCTGTGTCACAATGAACAAGACACTATGTCTCTCTGCATTCTGGTTCCTGTTGAAATGCAAAAATGTCTGCTTTGGGATATATACTAAACATTAAAAAAATTCTGCTCTCTCAATCAACAAAAGAATTCAGAATAACTCCAATGACTCAAAGAGTCAGACTTCTGTGGCAGATATCTAAATATCTGATGAGGTCTTCTCACAGGAAACTGTCAAGATTATTCCATTAATGTTTGTAAGACAACTACCATATAGAAGCCCTAAGAGAAACCTGGAAGAGAGATAAAGAAAATAAATATGGAAAGAAGTAGCATTTTGTAATGGCTTTCTCAAAAACAGATCAAAACTGGGAACAGTTGTGGGGCAGGTACCTTTCAGATTTCTCTGAAAGAAGATGAGCCCAAAAAATGAACTCAATGGAAAGGTCAAGAATTAATACATCTACTACTTCCAATGTTGCTGGATATTCTGTTCCCTTGTAAAAATCAACATAACTCTGTCAACCACAATACTGGTATGTACAAGTTGGTCATCTGACCTCTTCCTGAGCTTTGGTATTATCTTGGACTCTGAAGACTTTTATTAGAGAACTTTGCAGCAAAACAACGGGTACAGAGCACTGTGATGTGAACTTTTAACACCAACAATCAGACTAGAGCAGGACATAGACCTTACAACTTGCCCTGGATTCAGGGTTAAAGAATAATGCCAAAATAAGCCAATGTAACAGGGTATGCCACCAGCATTTAAAATTAGCCTTAGTGAGTCATTCAGACATGCTGGAAGAGAAGATCCCAAAAGCATCCACATTCTTAGCCTTCTTCCTCTAAAACTCCAGAGTGATACTAAACTTTTAACTGCAGCATCCCAGTGATCCGGTTTAGATATACAAGAAGATACAAAACAATAGTTTTAAATAGAACATACTGTGATGCATCCCATGGTAGTGAAGGACAATATGTATAAGGTCGAAGAGGGGTGGGACAGGAACAGATTTATACATCAGTTTTGATCACTAGCTAATTGCAAAGCTCCTTCTTTTTCCAACAGGTTGAGGGGAAATTTCCCTGCAGTTACAACACACAAGGTGAGGGATTTCAAGACTTCCATAGGCAGGATGGGGGAAGATTCTCCAGCAGAAACTGCCAAACTGCTGGATTTGCAGCTATGGTCAGTGGGAGGATCTCTTCATACAGTGTATCTTGCTGTTTCATTTTCAATGGTCCACTTAGTGGTGCTGGGGGAGAAAAAAGAAATTAGAGCCAGGCAGCTGCACCTGAAGCTCCCTCACATACTGATTTTAGAGTTCTTAAATGGTCTGAACTGATTCTTCAGATCTTTCAAAGAGTAAGGAAGATAGACTTCCTGTTGTGCTCACGAAGATTGGTTTCTATGATCTTTGCCAAAACAATTCACTTGGTCATATACAGGCATCTCACATTTTGTGCAATTAAAAGTTTGCCTGGTTTGTGTGTCCAGAGCTAGAAGTTTCATGGACTAAGAAACCACTCAGTAAGAATCAGTGAAGCACATAGAAGAAGAGGTTCTCCAGCTGTTTAGGAAGGAAGAATACTTCATATGTGGATCCCCAGTTTTAGGAGTCTGCATGGTACACAGGTACCTTTTAATAAGGCACTTTGACAGAAGATGAACAAGGTATGAATGGGAGAAGAAAGCTGTGTCATCAGAGAAACTTGAAAAAAAGTTATTAAATTACTTTTGTTTAATGCTTTTAGACCTTTAAAAGCATCACATTATAACTATACTATGTCCCAAGGCATTCTTCTTTCTTACAATCCCAGTACTATATATGAAGTCAAGAAGGCCTTTACATGCTTTATTTGGTAAAAAGCTGTCGAGGCCACTCCTGCTTCTCTGCACCAACCAGGCACACTGCAGCACATCACTCGTCCTGGACCCTGATACCTCCATCCTGAAATGGCCTGAATATACATTCTGTTGCTGGTGGTTTTAGCACCAACTTAATGAAAGAATAAGCTTTTCTCAATGGCATCTTTAGCAGTACCTCAGGAACTGGTGCTGGCAGGTGTTCAGCATCACAGACCTTGTGTAACTCCACAAGGTGAATTGCCAAGTAATGGCTTGGGCTGGGGTTCAAAAGCTGTTTCTGTTGGCACTTTCAGCTGTGCCACTGGTGACACTAGAGACAGGGAAGCGATCCAAATTTAAATACCTGACAGGTGTTGGCCGGGAATTTGAATAACAGAATTTACACACTTCTCAGACTCCTCAGTTTTCTTGAAAAAAAGCAAGCCTCAAGTTCATCTTGATGTCACAGATGCCAGTGACTTTGAAGATTATGAAATTGATGGGCAGTCTCTCTGAATACAGGGTGAAGCTTTGAAACAAACCACTGCTATAAATCCTTGCCTTCTAGATGTGCCTGTGTTTTCCTTTTCTCCCTGAGCCATCAGGAGAGCACCTCATCACTGTCCACTCTTCTAACCAGTGCATCCTTCCAAGTCCCCGTCAGCAAGTGTCAAGCCCCGGCAGGGTAAGAGCAGCACACGCAATGTGACCGCACGGGGCTCGGCTGTGCCCTCCAGCTCTGGTGTTTGCATCCAGCATACCTTGCCGTCAGACTCCGTGTCACGTTCTGTCCCACTCCGTGCGCAGGCATGCTTGTGTTTCATGTCACATATAATAAAGAATAATTTTAAGAGGGGTTGTCCTATTCTGTAACAATTGCCACATATATAGAGTTAATAGAAGCTCTTGCTGCCTGCTGTCATAGAAGCCTGAATTGAACAGGGTTGTGCCAATACTTGATTACTTTTTAGTTCAGCAATCTAAGCAAACAGAAAATAAAGATTAATTTATATTCTTACTAACCAGGATATAATTTTTTTGTTTGTTTCAATTCCCCTGCTTTCTTCAACAACAAAACTATCACAGAATCACAGAATAAAATTAGTTGGAAGGGACCACAAGTCCCATCTAGTCCAACTCCTAAGTATCTATCATATTAAGTAGCTATCACACTCCTTTCCCCCAAAAGATAATGCCCTAGAACAACTGGCCTCTACAGATTTCATATTCTCCAACTATCTTTTAAAGACACACTACATTCTTTTTTTTTACTATATGATGTGCCAAAAGATCCTGAAGAATGTAAATCACAATTTCAAACTGCATTCCTCGAAATACATGACTAGAAAAACTAATTAATGATTTTGGTTATCTACTACCATGGCATCTTTCATCTCATCCTTTGGTTCAAACAGCATCCAATGTTTGATTTACCAGTCTTTTAAGGATCTGGTTCACACACATGTTGAGAAAAACAATTTGAAAGTTTTCCCATTCTTTTTATCTATTTTTCCAAACAAAATTTCAGGATTGTTTTGCTTTACACTTTCAGCCCTAATTAGCAAACTAAGCTATTTTAATAAGGAAACAGAAATTAATATTTGTAGTGTATAAGGTTCCAAAGGCCTCCCAAAAAATCAGTTCCACTTCCTATATGTTATGGGGAAGCTACTGGGAGGAGCTGCCACCCTAGCTAAGGAGTCCACAGCCCTCAGTGGCAGGAGAGAGTAGGACTGGAGAATGACAACAGCATGAGAGGGACAGTTAGAAGACTTTCTGCTAGCTCCTGTTATGAGTGCATTCCACTAAGAGTGAAATGCATGTGAAAACATTCACTATATATATATACATTATAGTGTGTATATACTGGAGTAGCAGTGTGCATTACTTCCACAGCTGTGGCACTGTGCAATGTAAGAGGACTTAAGAGTGACATAATGTTACTGTCATCCCTAGTGACCCCTGACTATCAGCAGTATTCTGGGACTACTCCTTGCAAAAGCATGTACCCCACTACATGAGTCACAGATGTACAAAACCCTGACAGGAGTAATCTCCTGCAAGGTCTTCCATCTAGAAATCTCCAGAAATGTGAATCTCAAAGTGTTCTATTTCAGGGGACCTATTAAAACTATAGTAAGATAACGTTACAGACAGGATCCCCATGGTATGAAATGCCCACCTCTCTCACATCTTTATGATGACCAACTTCTTTAAATCCTGGCAACGCTCAGGCTCTGGTGTTTCAAAACAAGAATTTTAACTTCATGGCTCGCCTATTAATCTAAGTTAAATGAAATCAAAGTTAAAAAAAAAAAACCCAACTTTTTGAACAAACTAATCTTTTCAGGTTTTTTTCCTTTTCATTTGATAATCATTATATTCTGTTGAATAACCAGTGTATTTCCCAATATAGCTGCAAGGAATTTCACAATAGCATTCATTCATTTCAAAAACAGGAGAGAGTCAAAGCTCTTCTGTCTTACATCACTTTCAATGAATGCTTTAGAGTGAAATGGCAATCATGAGACCTCCAGCCTACACAAGGAGGAAGTGGTTTTGCAGGCTTGCCAGATTAAAGAGTGACATCACATTATCTTCGTCAATGCTGATTCCAGCTCTTCGATAATCAGGCAAACATGGAAAGTGCTGTTCTCATATCACATGGTCAGCCATCGCTTTCCATTCATTAGTGGAGCTAGCAGTGCCTGCCTCAGCAGAAGCCCTGCCTCCTCTACGGTAGGAAACTTGCAAAAGCTAAGAAAAAATGACAGAAAGAGCAACCATCTCAACTCCTTGGCTGACATATTGAAGATGCACATTCCAAAGCCACTTGCCATTTGTTTATATCACAAATCAGAGAATATTGAAACTATGTCCTTGTACAGAAAAGACTGCTACGTGCCAACACTTTCAAATAAGTTTTGCAATTTTTGCATATAAGGGTGAAACTCTCTGAGAGATCTAGGTTTTCAAATTGCTTATGAAACATGGTCTTAAACCATGACAGAAAACATCATTGTGTGTAGTATCCCTTTCTGAAAATGCACTAACACAAACTGCAGGTCATGGACATAATCCCAGTGACCAGGAATTCAAGAAGGGCACCACAAATTTTTTGGTGACTTTTTTTTTCCACAGAGTGCCAGTAACTCCCAGGCTTGTACTTTGCTATAAGGGTTACACACTGAAACTTTGTTGAAATAAAAGATAGCTTGACTTCATAGCAGACCCTTCAGAGAGTTTTCTGAGGTTATAAATTACACAATGTATGTTTTCTGTTAACAGAAATTTGGGCTTAACCTGCAGCCTCTTTGAAGTGAAAAGGCAAGAATGTCTTTCTATAGGCACCTATTTATAGGCCTAGCATATTACACAGCACAGCTGATACACGCTCCTGATCTGCCTGGAGAGGAAATTATCTGTCACATATGGTCTCAAAATTACGTTCATTGCTGTCCTTTAGCTGAGACTTAATGCTTCTTCTCTACATAGCACACTCAGTAGAGATGTAGTTATTCAACACTTCTCAACATAACTCCAAAAAACGTGCAAGATCTTTTAAAGAAGAACAGACGTGGTGTGTGCCCCAGGGACACTGTGTGATGCAAGGCATCCCCATCTCAGAGCTCTTACACCTGTCACATAAGTCAAAGTCCCACAGCAGAACAATGCAGAGCACCAGCAGCACAGACTCTAGAACAAGGCTTCCTTCAGAAGTCCAAGGGATTCATCCAGAGCACAGTACCAGACAGCAGGGCAAGATGAGTCAACAGGCTTCTCTCTTCAGGTCCCTTGTGCATTTTTTCTTTATTCATTTCTACTCTTTGTTCTCAAAGGTTGAAAAATGAATTCCTCACTGTGAATCTGGACTGGGAGAAGAGGACAGGCATGGAAACAGTAAAGGGAAAATCTTCAGCTGAAACTGGACCTTGAGAGAGTATTAGGCTATGATGCAATTTCATCAACCCAGACTCACATTTTCTGCAGATTTATACTTGTCTGAGTTTGGAATACAATTAGGCAAGAGATGCAGATGAAGCTTTTCTCAAGGCTGAGCCTTTTATAAAGTTCTTCTTTGTGACCTTCTGGTGCCCAGAAGGAGACCAGCTCACCAAAGTCAACACCTCAATAAAAGCACAGATAACCTTGTTCTGTTTCATGCAGCTTCATGATTTCTGTAGGGAACACCTCTTTAGGACCTCAATCTTTCACTTGTCTAAGAAGCTACTGAAGGAGCAAAAGGAATGGAGAAAGGGGGAAAGCACACTGTAGGACAGGTCCCAGGTCTGAAATATTTCCACTTCATATCAAAAGTTCCTTGATTGCTACGTGACTCGTAAAACAAACAAAACAAAACAAAACAAAACAAATAGAAAACTAAACCTAAAAAAGCTAAACAAACAAACAAATGAAACCCCCAAAGTGTTCAGTATTACTTTTTAAATGGCAGGATTAAAAACACAGCTCATCTAAACTCAGTTTACCCTCACTGTTTAATCTCTGGGAACTCTGGGTAAGCTTAGAGGTGAAAGACACCAAATCTTATCAGACTAGAAGCAAGTTGTTCCCTGAAGTAAACTAAGTTCCCTTTTTCATTTGCACAGCTACGTCATAGGTGGTAGAGGAGGAAATCTCCCGAGCCTGTCAGACCCAAAAGTGGTATCACACGACAACGCCCACAAGGTTAAATAAGCACCAGTCTGATAAACCCCGGTCAAACAAAGGAAAGAATTACTGCTCCTTTTTTGAACTGGAAGTCCCAATCAAGATTATAATCCCCAGATACTATGCACCAAAAATAAAAATTTAAAAAAAGAAAAAATACACAAGTGTACACTGGAAAAAATCAACCAGGAGGTCTGTCATTGGTACTGTTATATACACACTCATATAGCTCATCTGAGCTGAAGCACTTCTACAAATGAGTGCATCTCCTCGGGAGTTTTCATCATAAGAATGAAATCTCTCAGCTCTCAGGAGGCAATAAACAGTAAATCATTTACATCAGGAAACCTGGATAGCAAACAGCAAGTGCACCTTGTAGCAGAAATTCACTTCCTCAAAATAGTGGCATTTGCACTGAATTTATAAAAATCCATTTTAGCCACTTCTCTTAATCTAGAATCTTGGGTTCATGATAAATGGAAATGCTCTGACCACAGACATATATCCTAACTGAAAAGGAATCGGGAAGTGATGCCAGCTTCTGTCGTTCAAAGGTTTTGGGTAATAAGCGTCACATTAGATCCATTTGAAAAAATTTCTCTTGTAATCACAAGATGTTTACTTATTGCTTGTGTTAATACTCTTTACTTGGAATCTCAAGGTCTAACAGGAGAACTAGACCACTGTGCTACACAATATACACACTACTGTTGTAAGTTGACTCTTTTCTGAAAAACTTCAGTTAATCAAACATTCAGGTAGGATATTGGTGGGGGAAAGACTGGGCTGTGGACCTTAGGAGATGTGATAAGGATATATATTTACATAAATTAGTTTTGCACAGCCTAGGTCTGAGTGCAACTTCTTCCTTAGGAGCACGGTGCACAGTGCTTACCCTGTTATGGCATATTATGGGCAGCTCAGATGCCAGGTAAGAACTCTTTTTGTAAAAAACACAGCAAAGTAAAATAAAAATATCACAGAGAAAAAGTCAATCTTATTTTCTTGAGTTAATGTGAGTGTCACTCTAGATAGGTGCCTTTTGGAATAGTTATAGTACACAATGGTTATAGTACACAATGGCAAAGGATTTCTTGAGGGTGTCTTTTCTTTGTCCATACTGAAATCCTTCTCCCCAACCCTGCCAATGTCAGAGTCTGTCAGACTCTACAGCTAGCATACCAAACAGAACCTACCCAGACCCAGTCTGAGGCAAAGGCACGGAATGTGGTTGTCTGTGAGGGCAGCCAAGCACTCATCCATGATTGTTCTGGACAACCTGGTTTTCTGGAGAACCATCTGAGATAGAGTTAAAACCAAAATCTAGTCTACTGTGCTTTAAAAAAAAAAAAAAATCACTTTTTCAGAGAGAAATGAAAGCTCTTATTGGATCTTTCATCTGTTATCTGTGGTCAACAAATAGAAAATTCTCATAAGAACCTCTCTCATAAAATTCTCTTAGTTCACTGTTCTGCCACAAAAAGACAGACACCTCTAAATTTTGCCTGGCAGAACACATATTACTGGTCTGACAACAGAAGTGATAAAGAGAGAATCTGCAACCATAAGTATCCATCAGGATCACATAGCTGCAAGAAAAGAAAACATAACTAAGAACAGTAAACAGACCTTAACAAGAGCTCTGTGTTTTTAATCACAAAAGTAGTTAGGAGCTGAACCAGGTTTAATCCCCTCCCTTTTGTAAAAGCATAGTAACATCACTTGTTCTTAATATTGGAGCTACTCACAGAGAAAGGTAGAGCACTACTTTGCTTCTTCCACATTCCAGAAGAAAAATCTCTGCACACACCAGGTTTATCATTTGCCCAGGACCAGGAAAGTGAATGGAGAATGATCACTCCCTTTATATGCTGTTCACAGCAACACCAAGACAGCAACCCTACAACACAGCCACTAAATTAGCAGCTCACAGTGACTTTCCTTCAGGCACAGGCTTAACTTTATTGCTGGGTTGAAAATATTCCCACTAAAAAAGCAAAGGGAAACCTCTGAGTTGTAACAGGAGCAGAAATATAAAAATAGTTGTACATTGAGCACAATTCATTAAGAAATAAAGATCAAAGTTCCCAGCTAGAGTCAACTGCCTTCCAAAACAATCTTTGTAGCTGCCATGAAAACCACAGTAACCAATGGCCAAAGGCTTATCTCTTCTGCATGACATGGAAGCCCACAAACAGAGGTGAGGGGAAGAAGGTGCAAAAGAATTGCAGTCCTTCTCTACCAGTGGGATTTGCACACCAGGCTGCTGTGTGCTTCTTTACAAATCAGAAAGTCTATTGTGAACTGGGAACTGATAGCTGCTATCAAATCTGCATCTGTTTGGCACAGTCCAGTTCCTTGATGTGCAAGGTGATCCTCACATGAAAGTTCATTTAGGAACTGGCTACCACTTACAGCAAGACAAATTCTATCCTTGGTTCTACATATTTGAGAGGGAAATGTAGACAATGTTAAACAGGCTATCTATCCATTAATTACACATACAACAAGTTATGAAAGACTGTGGGACTGTATATTTGGTCAAACAAGCAGTGATGGGACTAGAGGACACAAAATAACATCTGAAAAAGACCATGGAGAGTTTGTCAATCCAGCTTCTCTAACCAGAATGAAATGCTGAAGAGGCCCCTGCTTGGTGCCCAGAGTTTGTGGATGGAAAAATCCCTACTTTTCTGGCAGGGATTGCAAAGACAATGCAGCACTTGGATGGAAGGCTAACCATCATGTTGCAGAGAGTTCAACTTCTTTCCTACCTAGAACTTGGCAAGCTGGAGAAGCAAAAGGAGAGAAATAAAAATTAGAGCTACCAGCTCCTCTGGAACACCAAGCACCTTCAGAGCAATATCATTTCCGCTCGCTCTACAGAGGCCAGCCTTGTTCTCCAACACAAGAGGACCTTGCTCTTAGATGAGTGATGTTCTACCTTGCACCGGGAGCAGCCAGCAGGAAAAGAGGAAGCACAGACTCTCCACCTCTCTCCTCTGCTCCACAGTCCACAGAAGACTATCTTCAAAGATTTCTAGTTCCTTAAATGTGAGACTCCATCACTGAAGACACCCACTGACAGAACAAAATAGGATTTGTTATCAAAGTCAGTCATATTTGGATGTGTATGGAAGAGAGAGAGAGGATGATGGGAGAGTAGTGACAGGAATCAGGCAGAGCTCTGTGTTGATATTATGTCCCATTATTTAATGTTCCTAGACTGTTTATTCAGTTTAGGCATCTTCCATGGATGAGGTTTTTTGAGTTTTCAGTAACTGAAGTCACCAGATCTCCTTAATGTCACATTTGCTCAATTGCTGATCAGCTCCTTTCCTTGCTTGTGTATTCTAGGAGGTCACACCAGATACACTAAAATGGGGTCATTGTGCCATACGCTTATTTACTATGTGTATGTTAGACCTTTTGTGTGTTATTTTTTGCTTGTTATCCACCATTATATGTATTTATCTTCAAGTAGCATATGGAGTAGTAGGATGGGGTATATATATGGAGTCAACAGATGGTGAGACTGTGTGTGATTAATATGTTCTCATAACTTTTTATTGTCTCTTTTTCTTATATGTTCTACTTTCAAAGTGTCATTACTTTTGTCATCCTTGTTCTCATTTCTTTATTCTTCTATGCTATTAAACAAAGACAAAAAAATTCAGTGTCTAGGTTTCAGATTTGTCTTTTTAGTGTATAAGGGGCTACCTTTATTGAGGTGTTTCATAGGTTATTCAGGTCAACAGGGCCCATGTGTTCTGATCTCTTTGTATAACACCAGACACAGCATTTAATCCTGCAACTTCTTAAGCTAAAAGAGTGTTGCTCCCAGCTACTGAAGGAACACCATCAATATTTTATTGTCTGTATTTCACATGGCAGACATTCTGTAAAATGAAAAAAATCCTTTAGAAGATTAAACAATAATTCTTGCTATTAGATTGTAACTTAAATGCAGACAGAAGGGTGTCATCAGGCTGGAAGAAGTTTACAATCCACTGCAGGCATTGCAGAAACCTGGCTGAGACTTCCACATGTTCAGTGGGACACATGGCAGGGAAGCAACTGTGCACATGCTCTGGCCTGACTCCACATGTGACACCTCCTAGACAGTGAACAGCTTCACTCTGTTCCATTTTGACTGTCCTTGCTCAAGTAGCACAATGGTTCCTGTGGCACGGGAAGCAAAGACATGTTTTCCCACTAAATGAATAGCTTAGAAGAAGTCTTTCACATTTCCCTTATCTGAATGGGTGGCCATGTTATCAAAGGTCTCAGTTTATTGCCTTTCCTTCCCAGCATAGTATTTCTATTACATGGAAACTGTGTATCCAACATTTGTTAAAATTGCTCAATAATGTCTATTGATTTTTACTGCTAGGTTAAAATGTTGCTTGAACCCATGACTGCCTCCTCTCCCCTTAAGCCTCCTACATTCTGGAAACAAGGATAACTGTTTATCAAACTCTTCAGGAAAGGGCTTTTGCTCTTATAGCAGCATGATTAGTTCAGAAATGTACATGGCAATGAGTTCAAGCAAAAATTCCGTTCTTGATCTATACAAAGCTTCATGTCTTTATTTACCTTTTATTTCATTGTTAGATGCAATGTAAATTGTGACTTTCAGAAATTGCTGCTGTAGATGAGATTATGGTGAAAAATCTAAGCACAGGATGATGTGGACAACATACTTCCAGATCTTGAATAGGAAAGGGGTTGCAACTCTATGCACCTTCGATTTACCTGAAATATGATTTCTGGAAGGTTTTTATGTTACAGCTTACTCTAGATGCACCATGCCTGACACAATATTGTTTAATAGCAAGACACCAATTAGTAACAAAGGAGTAACCAGCTTCCAGTGATATACAGGTTGAAGTATATCATCATTAGCCTGTTATTCCCTCATCCAGAAAATTATTACCAAAGTCATAAGGGATTTGCAGATATTAATAGTGTAGATTGGTGTAAAAACAAGACTTGTCTTAATGTGAGGTTCTGAGTATTACTATCATATCATGAAGATGATACTATGCCTATTTGTAACAAGACAGATCATGGACAACACAGGTGACCCAAGTTGAACACTAATGTGATTTAAAACAGTCCCACAGTACAGATATCTCAATTATACTCTCTTCAGATCATATAAGGAAGAAACATACAAGTTTATTAATTTGCTGTTTTACCTGGACAGGGTAAACACAGACAGCAATCTTCGACGACTATTGATGATTGTCAATATTGTCAATGACTATCAAGAGTCAAACTCTGCCAGAGTTTACAGAGGGAAGCAATCAACCGAGATATCAATAATTGGTAATAGATCATTGAATGTTGGGGCCTTCATTTTGGAAAGGTTTTGAAACTGTGTTATGCTGGAATTGATCATGAGCTCTTGTTATGTTTGAGTGGTGAAGTAGGATATGTGGAACAACACAGACCCCGCGAGCTAAATGTGCAGGTGTGACCCCGTGTGTTGCACAGAGGTTGATATTACATAGCACTAGTTAGCCAAAGCTCAAATAACCGGTGAATCGGACTGTCAGACTTTGAGTGAAAACCAAACACTCACAAACTGAATGAAAGTGAAAAAGGAGACCAAAGATTTGTCATCAGACTCGGTTCTCCTCATCTGTAACAGCCTGATGACAAACAGTAGCTATTTCTTCATCTTTGTAGTAGACAAGGCCCTACTAAATTTAGAGGTAAATTTCACAGTAGATTTATAAATATGGAGGACAGTGTGAGAGAACCATGAAATTTGAGTGTGTCAGTTACCTGTTAGCTGGCTGATTACTGTTTCTTCCTGGTAAGTACCAAGAAAAACAACAACAACAACAACCCAAACCAGTGAAAATGAAGACGCTTTTAAATTCCTTATTTGATTCAACAGGTTCAAGAAGAAGAAAACATGCTTTGTAGAAATCCAGGAGATAGGTTACTGTCTTCGCTGACACTCCAGAAATATAAGCATTTTGACTTCAGGGGACATCCTTGTTGAATCAGATAAACTAAAATGAAGAAAGTACCAAATTTCAAGAACCCTGAATGCTTTAATTGCTGAGGTTTTCCCAGCCAGAGTCTTCTGTATTTTCCCAGTCAAGAAGGATTTGGCAATGGATACAGATATATTGTGAATGTGTTTCAACTTCTGGAGGCTCAGGTTATATAAGCACAGCATGTTTATATTGAAGGATAGGTAGTTATCTCAGATGAAGAGGTGAGGAGAAAAGAAAGACCATATAAATGGTATAAATGTGTGTTAATGCAGTGCTGAAAATATGCTGTGATTGTAACAGATGTTACAGCTGTTATTTCTCATAAACATAATGTATAGGCAACAGCAGGAGTGTGAGCTAGTATGGCAGTATGCTGGATTAAACTTCCTCAGAAATAAATTGTATTTACACTGCTGTTTTCAAACTATGCAAGAATGCATGCTTTCATTGCTTATGTGTTCACTATAAATATTTTCCCTGTGAATAATTATGTGGCATCTTTTTGTTAAAGAGCATCTGGTTACCTACACAAAAAGACCTGAACTCAGTATCTGAATTCCGTGTCTGGAATTTTACTCTGTCAGGTATCCCAACATATGTTTCAGCTGACACATCTCTTTCTGGTGCTGCAGTAAACATATAAATGGAAGCACAAAGAGAAACAATGACTGTACATGCTTCGTGCTGGTGTTCTACATATATTAAACCACCTGAAGGGCGGAATGTGTGGCACAGATCAATGGGCTCCAGTTTTGAAGGCTTCTTTACTGTCTATGAATGGCACACTTCATTTTCTGGGACTGTATTTTCAATACTGCTTCTATAAAGAGCTTTGGCTATCAACTACATAGCAGCAAGTACTGAAAAAAATTACCTGTATTTCTCTTAGCTGCTGATTTTTCTTCTGGAAAAAAAAAAGAACAAACATAATCCGAGATTAGAAGACTCCTCTTCTGTGTTGTCCACCAGTGTGATCAGCAACATGGTGCTGACAGAAAAAGAAGAAGACACAGTTTGAGTAGACTATCAGAAAGATAAAAGAAAAAATGTGGGTTTTTAATGCAGAAATCAACCTTGATTTTGCACCAGATACATGTTGACAAAGAGGTACATGCACTTCACATTACATGTTAATTAGACCTCCTCACTGATCTTTAATCAAACCTCAGCTGAGCCCTTCTCTACACTTTTTCCGGATATCTGTACTAGCCTTCAAACTTGCAAATGCGGGATTTTTTCCCTCCATGTATGCCCAGTTTGATTATTTCTCCACATTGCTTAGTCCTTTGAGTATCTTTTTGTTCAGAGTTTTAAATAGTCTCTTCTAAATACTTATTCATAAACTTTTCAGATAGAATTGATTTCTGTTTCATGAATGCTTTACTTTTGCAGAGGAGCACAAATCTTTCTTGTTGCTGACAGCTGACAAGAAAGTATTCCTGTCAATCAGTCCTGTGCACAAGATCAGGTAGGAAATTTCAGCTTTCACTTCAGTACCAGACACATACTAAAATAGAGACTAATATGGTCTTTCCTTAAACAAACCATTGAGAAATGATTGCTTTTAAGTGGTGGACAAATTGCAGCCTTGCTTACACTGACGTAATACAAAAACAAAGAAGCTCTCTTAGAGATCACATGGTCCAGCCCAGGTTGCTTATGATCAGCTTATGACCCATTATCACTTCATGTCTTGACTCTGGCCTTCTTCTGGAGAAAGGAACAAGTCTTGTGGTTTCAGCTACAGAGACGTTTTAGTTTGCAGCTTGTCTTGTCACGGAAGGTCACCACCCTGCACTTGAAGCCAGAGTGAGGAGATCCACTTGCTGCCTCTCTTCAGTCTCACAAGCACTCCTGTGATTTCCTCTTCAGACAGACCTTGAGCAGATTCTCTTCACCCTGAGCAGCACTCTTCTCCACTGAATGTGTCCCAGTGTATTTGGAAATATACGTCCAACTGAGTTTCGTGGAAGTTTTGCAGGAATAAGGCACTGCTCACCATCAGTAAGTAGGACAGACACTTACAAAAGTCCTAGTATGAACAGGTTATGAATTATTACAATGTACATTTGAAATAAAACCAAAATGTTTGCACAGTACAAGCAGCTTCAAATGAGAAGATAAACACTGAATTGCAGAGGATATCTTGATTCCATTTGGAAAGACAGAAGTGTGGTGTTAAACAAGAAAATTAAAACATTTCTTCCTCTTATCTTAGTTTTGTCCTGGCATAAGAACAGAGCCTTGCATTTTCTAGACACTACTAGGAAACACATTCGTGATGATACTCAAATATAGCTATTACCATATTTAAATATTTCCTCACTGTTTATTACTTACACGGTCAGCTATAGCTGTTTCCAATTCAAGATGATTACGACATGCAGACGAAAAAGCTGAAGGGGAGGAGGGAACAACTTTTGTTCCTAAACAGCTTACCTCTTCAAAAAAGAACAATGTTTACTGAGATAAATGAAGAGAGGGTGGTTGTTTTAGATCACTATGACTAATGTTAAGAAACAGCTGGTAAGGAATATTAGGTAATCACATACACAGGCTGCACATTGGGAACATTACGCTAACATACCTACTATAATTTTATTCCTTTCCCCACGCATTTATTCAAAGCTGCAGCTGTGATTCTGGCTTTTGAACACTAGAAACTATCAGGAAAAGCAGCATGAATCATCATCTTTTGCTTGTGTTATTTAACTTAGTCACTCAAGAGCAGTTCTTCCAAGAGAACAATAATAGAAAGAAAATGATAGTTTCTTTGAGAGATTTGTGAAGACTGTATTTCCTTTCCCTTTTTCCCTTCCTTTTTTCCTTCCCTTCTCTTCCCTTACCTCCCCTTTTTTGTTCTTTACTGGAGATAATCACTAGGTTCTTCAATTAATTCAGAATTCCAGCCACCACACAAATGGTGAGTAATTCATTCTGATATATTTTGAAAATCTCACCCAGGACCTCAGACATGAAGTGGGGTTCTGCAACGAAGCATTTGTGATGGTCCCCATTTCTCTACTGTGGGATTGACCTAAATGTTCAAGGTAGGTTGTGCCTTTCAGATGGCAGCACTCTTGTTCCACTGTTTCACAACAAACCAGTGAGGAAGGAGAGAGACAGAGCAAAGTTTATTCTGTATGATGGCATGTTTTATCCTCGCTGCTTCTGTTCCTGAGCCCTTAAGAACAAATTCTGACAAAGCAATTCCATCTCATGTCAAGATGTTTCTAGTGGCTTTGTGATTAAACATGCTATTGCTCATGAGGTCATCCATTTAACTTAGGCCAGATGACAAGTAACTTTATTTCCTACACAACTGAAGGCAGTCCTGCAGCCCTAAGCAAGCTCCTCTTTGCTCAGTGCTCACCAGCCTGCTGCTTTTTTATCAAAACTGCCATTTCCTTGCAGTTTTGTGCTTCTGTGAGCATGAGTAGGCCATAGAAGTCAATTCACTCAGAGAAGGGTCTCTACTGCTTCTGGGAAATTCAACTACACTCGAGTGCTGAGAAACCACCCTAAAGGCAGGAAGGTTACTGGAAAACTGTTCAGACATCAAGGTTAAGTGGACATGCCTGCAGACACCAGCAGGACCCATCCTAATGACCACTGAGTATTGTCAGAGAGGGATAAGGAAGTTACGGGAGCAGCACTTGATGCTTCAGATTATTTTGGATGCTCTGTGACAGTGAAACCACGGTTCAAGCTGTCCTTTCCTCCACTGTATGGCAAGTAGAGGATTCTGTCCTAGGTTTTCCCAGTACTTTATACACACAAACACACACACACACACACACACACACACACACACACACACACACACAAGCAGGCAATATCTAGCCATGCTTTGGCACTTTATCACTAGTCTTTCAATCCTCCCTCATCCATATCTCATTTCCTTAGCTAAGACTTTTCTTCTGGATCACAGGTTTGTTCATGCAAACTTACTGAGAGCCTGGGAACAGCCTCGTGCCTTTGCCACAATAAGAAAGATGTGGGAAAGAAAGCCATAAGGAATAAACATGGAGTGTCTTACACAAAATAATTATGAGTTGGTGGAAACGGGCCTACCTTACATTTTCAGAGGAACACACTGAACAGAGCAAGATTTTATTGCTACACAGCTGTGCATGACCAAACAGGCCAAGATCCAGCCAGTGACCTCCCTCCAATCTGAAACCTCTGGGATATGGGAAGGATCAGCACACTTACTCACCTGATATCTCTAGTTTTCAGCTTCTGGATTCTCTCCTGGGCATCCAAAAGAGGGAATCAGTTTGTGTCCCCACAGGATTTAAGGTGGGTCCCTCAGGGTTGAAATATATTATCTCCTAGAACTTACTCCTGAAGTGCAAGCTCTCCACTACACCATACAGAACTCTACAAGTGCTCAGCAGAGCTAAGTAAACAATATGGACAAAGGTCATTAAGATTTCACTACCACTTACTTCATGCCACAATAAATACATGGATCTATAAAAGAACAAGACTTTTCTCCTTTTCATCATCCTATGAGAGCCTTCCTTTGAGCTCAGTTCTTTTAGACCTATACAGGGAACTTCTGATCAGATCACATCCTTCTCCTGAAACACAGGGTACTCCTAAACCACTCTGTTTTTTCTAACCCAACTTGCCGATTAGAGCATCTCATCTGTCTCCAATCTTTTTCCTTCTCATGTTTCCCTGTTTACATGCACCTTTTTTTCTATCTGTGATAATTTTCTTTTAATTCATACATTCAGTTCAAAGACAAGACAGCCAGAATGGTTTGTCCTAAACTTCAGACAATCCTTGACTCAAATATTTTATATTTCAATCACTAATGATCAAAATCTAGAAGCTAATGGTTGTCCTTCATCTGAAGGGATGTAAGAGTGTCACCTACAGAAATTAATGTACATGGATAAAAAAAAGCATTTAGGATACAACAGTATGTACAGCCAGAGTAAAAAAAGAACTTCATAACACCAACCAAACTCTGGCAGAAGCTTCTTGGATTATGCGGGTCAGTGTGGTAGGGATGTTCAAGAACACCCTGTATCTATTTTAGGAAATTCATACCCTGAAGTGTGCCAGTGGTACAGGAGAAGGCAGAAGTGGTTTCCAGCTGGCCCCCACTAACTACCAGGCTCTCCTTTGATTCTACCTCTTCCAAGACAAGAGGCAGACAAACTCTGGAAGATTTATTTAGCAGAGTCAAAAATATCACTGTAGCTTGTCAAATGCCTCCTTTCTGCAACTCCCTGCCCCGATAGAGCAGGCAGTGGTAGAGTACATGGTAGAGCCTGTGCAGTCCAGTACATAACACAGTTTTATAAATTGTTTTAGAGGTGGGTTTAATGCTGAAACACTAGATAGTGACCCGGGGCAGCCAAGGAACTGATGTGAATCCTGCTTTACTACCTTGGCAGCAGAAATAATGAGAACTGACACAGTTGGGGACCAGCCATTCCTTAAACCTCCACAGCCAAATCCACCAGAGTTAACCTCCAAACACCAGCCTGGCAGATCCAAATATTGTCTGGCACAGCTCCCATCTGTTGACCAGTGGATTCTTCTTAGATGGAAAGGTGTAAACCAGCTTGCAGCACTCCCTTCTTGCCAGCAAAACCTGCTCTGCATAAATCACTATGGAGCCTTATGGATACACTGATCTCCCAAAGAGAAAATGTTTGCTCTCAAGAAGCAGTGTTCCATCAGTCTACTGGGACATCATTCGAGAGCTCACAGAGGATAAGCACAATACTCCTGAGTTCACTGCTCTTCCAAGTTGCCTCCCACCATCCTACAAGCCATTACAGTCTGTCACAACAAGACAGGAGGAGGGAGAATTCCTCCACAGAACTGTCAAGTTCTTTAACTCAGTGAAATTTTGAAAAGTTCTATAATGGATTTAAAAATGTTGCAAAGAGGGAAAGTTACAAACTTTGTTAAAACTAAACATAAATCAAAACTCAAGTTAAACATTTTTTAAAAAATTAATTTCAGCAAGTTTTTGCCAGAGGTGGCAGAATTCCGGATGGTGAAAGTTTACAAATTTTCCATGCACCTAGGTATATCAGTAAGCATAGTCAATGTGGCTGTGGGCAAGTCTTGAAAAATGTTTCTGTTAGCCAATAAAGCTACAAATACTTGATTGTAAATAGCATTTATGAACTCACAGGTGACTGCAGACAGGGCTGTCTGATAACTGCAAACTATTTTGGTTTGGTCATCCAGAGGGGAAAAAAATCATTCTGTTCCATACACAGAGGAGAAATATTAATTTTCAAATGGTCCATCTCAAACTCTTCAATCTTGTTATGCTGTCTAGTTTTGAGTAAACCAGAGCAGAGATATCTCTGGCAATATTAACTATTTGAGATCGCAAAAGCAGTTTCTGCCTCACTTTGTCTCACTGCCATCAAACCTCCAGGTTTTTTTCCAAAAGTTTACCTGGGTCTTCCAGGACAGTGTTGCCACATGAATTTCACGTGAAACAGGAATTTCACCCAGCTGCACCCCATCTTTACCATCATTTCCAGACAGGTGAAAAGTGTCTTGTTAGCGGTGAGATTTTCAAAGGGCAAGTTAATATACAGCTGACAGTTTTACCTCGCTATTCAAAATTACCATCTGAACAGGAGCATAGTTCATCAGGAGGTATCAAATGCACATTTATGAACATCTGCTACCATTATAGACATTTCCCCATCCAAGAGACATGGTCATTCACAAAGCAAAAATAAAAACAATGCTCAAGAAGAAATCTCTTACAGTTATTGGTGATAGAGTGTCCCAAAATGAAGGGCTGCCTCCCTATTACTTGTCCCCCACCAGACCAGCTCTGTTTGTTGGGGCCATTGGCTTTCAAACTGTGCCCTTTGGCTTGTTGGCAGGAGAACACAGGGATGGCTAAATTTGCCCAGGCTGCAGTTTACAAAACGTTTCATTTGCATCTACTCTACTGATTCTTGCAATGGCTTCTGAGAACATTCTTAACACTAAACTTGGTTAAAGAAAAAGGCAATAGATTCATTCTAGCAATGCAAAGCTCTTCTACTCATATTTCTCCAAATCTCACTCGTATCAGAAGTATTTGCAGAGTTCTTTTGATGAACCAGTGCTTTCCAGACGTGGTACATTAATAAACCATCTTAGTTTTAGGGGAATTGTATTTAGCCCAACTGAGGAACAGATAGTGATCAGAGGGCCTTCCACTATTTCACACAGTTCCTGAAGTTCATTCTACCAGCACCATGAAGAAACAGGCTCAAAAGCTGCTACTGGGTTTCATTGCACAAGGTTTACACTGGCACCTTTGGATGTTGGCAGGAAGTCTTTAGGAGGATGCCAGTGCCCTCAGGCCTGGGACAGGCATGGTCATAGTCATACCTTTATGCCTGATCTGACTCAGGTGACAGCTTTGTTCAATTGTACTTTCCCGCTCTTAAGACTATTGTTCAGACTAAAGTGATTTGGAGATTTTCAAATTGAAAAAAAGTATGAACATGTTGACACCATGGAGGGCTACCGCAGAAATTCTTCTTGCCACACCAAATCACCCTCTGCAACTACTTCCTCAGATATTTAAGTGCCAGACAAGGCACTTAAAATCTTACACCACATCAGTCCAGCTTGTAACAGATACATAACACTTAGTGTCCAGAAACAGGTCTTTTTGATGCTTCAGCTGACTAAGATACCTTTTTGTAAAACAGCAAGAAATAATACATTAAGGTTCAGGCTAATGTCCAATTTGTTGAAAAAGTATTAAACCGCAGTTTTCACAGGAAGGTGAATTTGCCCTCAGCCTGCAATTCATTAGACCACAGCCCGTGCCTTCACCCTTTTGCCATGAGGGACAAAGAACAGGAGCCATCACTCCCTAGAGCGACACAACCCTGATATGGAGAGCTTGAATGACAGCTTTCCAAAGTGGGGCTGAAAAACATCTTCACGCCTAAAGCCTTCCCTTTACCTACAGGATGATTTTTATCTTTAATGCAGTTTCCCATTATGGCAAAAAACAGACTACATGCAATGGCTGATAGTCCATTATTTGTATAGTCAGCAAACGTCAACTATTTGAAAAAAGGGACCAGTGCTATTTTGAGGCCTATCAATAGGATTATTACAGGAAAATAACCAACATCATTACTGCAGTCTAGACAGCAGTGACTAGGCCTTAATTGCAATAAAGAAGTTGGATTTGAGTACGATGTACTACTAGAAGCTGATTATGAAAAAGAATCCCCCCAAAATAAGCCAAAGAACAATCAATTAGAAAATATAACCTATGAAGTTTATAAAGGACCTAGAAATATTCAGTTGTTCTCCCTATACACCAAATGAAGCCTCTGCACATGTCAATATAATGAAGACAACACCAGAACAAATAAATGCAATTTATTTATGTAGAAGCTTTATAAAGAGCAAAAACGTAATATAACAAGCTTGAAACTACTGCCACGTAATATGGATACCTATATACAAGGTGTAGCTTAAAAAGATGAGTTTTGTCATGGTTAAAGGGCGGACCTCCAGTACAGTTACCAGAGATCCATATGGGATGCCATATTCTTGACAACATAGCTCTTAATTGCCTCGGAAATTGGCTCATCATCTTTCATGAGTGAAAACATAATAGAGAAGGGAAATACTATTTCCATTCCAATTTGCTTTCATTCAGCATTCCTGTTGCCTTCACTGTTATACTAGCATATTAAATTTATTGAGATAAATCCACTAGTGAGTACCTTTATATATGTATATAAGTTCTTAATGTATTTTTAAAAATCAGTTTGCATGTCCTTTCACTTGTTCAGCTGAAGTTAACATTAATATATAGCTTGGGCTTAACAGAAGCAATATTTTAAAAAATTCCATACCGTCTGTTTTTAAAAGGAAAATATTCTCCAGAGTGTGGACTCAAGTCAGCAGAGAGTATATTAAAGTCAATGAATTCAGAAAAATAGGGAGAACAATAGCTTAAAGATAGAGCCATAGACAATTTCTTTACACAAGGCTCATGCTGCAAGTATATTATTGACATGCTTGCCCTCCACAAATTCTTCAGCCGAAGGTTCCTTATCCAGACTTGGAAGCTCAGCCTGCCTCAAACATCTGTGATTTCCTGAAAGGACAATGCTTTTTCCAAAGGAAGCAACTGGCTCAGTTTAAATTTCATTTTGTTTGTTGTGGCTTTCATACAAATTCTGATATTTGAAAGGTGAATGAAATGCTTGGTGTTTTTTCTGCTTTGATGTGAAGTGTATTTAAGAATTAGACTGTGATGCATGAATCAGTTGTCAATTTTTTTCCTAGATTACCCTTCAGAGAAAGTATGACATCATTAACTTCAGCACACAGAAGAGCAGGTTGTTATGATTTTTAAGTGTTTCATTAAAAAAACCTTTTAAGTAGTTATTTAGTCATTGAAAGCATCACTCCCATCCTCCTCATCCTTAAAGAAATTAGAAATTGCAATTAAGCAATCTTCGCCTAACATAGAAAACTAACTTCTAATAGTGAGGAAACTTTTCAAGATCCCTTCAACTGCGCAGTTAACACATTTGTCTTAAATTGGTGGCGTTGATAATATTTTAGTGGAGTTATGCATCAGTAGCAAATTCAAATATTCAATGCTGATGAAATATCTCCTACAACTCTGAAACTGTTTTGGCCATTGAAGAAAGGTTACTATAAACATGATTGCACTTTTCTTTTTAATCTGAGTAATAACTTATGTCCAGCATACTTTGCTGTGCAAGTGGAACAGGAACCTACCAGTGTTTCTGCAAAGTCAGTGTCAGATTTATGAGTATAAATGATTATATGTTTTCAAAAGACAAATCATTTTAATGCACTGTACTTTTCCCATTTGTAATTATTCCTAATACAAGTCCATTGCTTCTTTTTTAATTAATCAATAGACAAAGGCTGTTTGTTCTTTCAAAGTTGTGTTAATGAACATCTAGTGGACACATTGATATTTTCACAATTTGAGATTGTTGCCAGAAAGAAAGTATATACCCCTTCCAACTTAATTGTCTAATTTTTTTCTCATCTGAAAGAAAAAACCTTATTATCATGTAAACAAAGTTGTAGTTCCACCAAGAAGGATTACTTGTGGATAAATCTTGGAAGAGGGGACATTTCAAATTTTTGTCACATATGAATGGCTCTACATAGTACTAGCATTTCTTCAGGAAAAGTTTCACACTGAAAACAATGTTTAATCAACAGTACATGTTTTAGCAAACTCTGCAAATGTTTGATTCATGTGACAAACTAATGAAATAAGGAATCTCCTTTAAAGGACAGAAAAGATGGTTGTCTTCCCCAAAAGGGGAACTATTCTCAGGAAGTTTGACATCTGGCAGTATTCTAGTCTGCATATCTAATACAAGACAAAAAAAAACCCCAAAACGCAAAAAAAACAAAGCAAAAAAAAAAAAAAAAATAGATTTTGTATTTCATTATTAAGCCTCCAAATTAAACTCGCGCTGTCATGATGCAGTCTACATGTAGTTAGAGAGATGAAAGTTAGAAGTAGTTTCTGAAAATCACTTTTCAGATGAGCCAAGACTAAATTTCCAATTGGATAGGAACTGTGAGGCAGATTTGCTTAAAGTTTGCAGAAAGAATTTCCCTTGATCCTAAAAAAAGGAAAGACTTTTCAAGTGAAAAGCCAGGTTCTAGTAAAATGCAAACAAGAAGAGTTAACTTTTTATAATGGTTATAAATCAAGTAATTAGGAAAGGCAGAAATGAAAGTTTTAAATTGTTTGCAACAAAAGGTCCTCTGATTATCCTATTCTCCTGAAGTACATCCTTTCTTTTAGGCTTTTTGGCAGCCTAACATTTCTTGATGTTGGAGATCGATTCTGTGAAGTGCCCCCTTGATCCTGAGAATCACTTAGGTCTAGTTGTGTGTTTGCTTCCTGCTCTCCTTAGCAATTTTCCTGCTCCTCAGACAGCTTTCAGTCTCAGATATCCCTACTCTGCCCAACCAATGTGTATAAAAGATTTTTTCTCCTCCTATATCCTCAAGATGATCTCCAGGAATGACTAGCCCCTTTCTCCACAGGCGTCCACTTGAATCCATCACTCTCTTTTTGTAAGGGACCAAAACATCACAGCAGCAGAGTAAAGATAAAACATCACCCATCACTGAGCTTCAGCCTAACTTCCACTTGTATCTCACTGCATAAAATTGATCTTTTTCAAACACAAAATTAATCCACTAATCCATGTTGATAAAACAGATTCATCACCAAGAAGAGGAAAAAAACAGTCTATATGAGGCCTTTCAAACCTGTGTGTTCAAGCAAATACTGCTGATGCTGAACACACACAATACAGAAAGTATGAGAGAAAAACGGCTTTGCAAGAAAGAACTTTCTGAAATAGGGCTTTGGTCCACAGTTCCAGGTTATTTGTCTTATTTGTTACAGTGCTCTTGCTTTGAAGATTTACAAATGTCTACAAGTGAGTATATTTTGATTTTCCATGGTTAACATCATATTAGTCCCTCCACAACATGCCAAGACAAGGACTAACATGTCTAGTCCATTAAATATACAACAGAACATTTATTATTTCCTAAAGTTTAATACAAATTTCTTAACATCACCAGGGGGGAGGAAGTATCATAAAACCAGAAAACAATACCATGAGATATAACTAAGCCCTCAAGTTTTGCATTCTTCTGAGCACAGATACAATCTTAACTTTGCAGGAAAAGGAAGAAAGTTGTGGAGATTTTTCACAGATCCAATCCCAGCTTTCTTTATGAAGTTGCAAAATGAATTGAGAATTAAAATACACTGCTAATAGAAAGGAGGGGGGAAAAGGGGGACTGTTGTTTCATTCTTCTCCTCCCTTTAGCCCTGTCACCAGCTGCAGGAGCATTTGATCACACAGAGAAGACAGTGATCCTATTCTTCCACAAACATCATCAGCAATTAACAGGAGAGTAAAACAGTAGAAAACTTTGATAATCCCCTTCTATCTGTGGGATAAATCAAAGTTCTCAAACTTCTCTGGAGCACTGAACCACTCCTGGAATCTTGTGGACCATCCATGTGGGACTTGTCACATGCTGGGGAGTTAGCAGTCATGTGAGGTCACACAGCAAGGAAGAAACATTGCAGCAGAAGATAGTGATGGCAGACTACAACATCCACCATACAGCACTGGTTAGTTCATAAACTTTGTATTTCTATGCAGTTCTGCAGATCTGCTCCAGAAAACTTAACTCAGCCTTCCAGACCAGCAGGGTATTAGAGGTAAAGTATTAAACACCAAATTTCTATCCTCTGCATTTTATAAGTAATATCATACAGTGGACCTGTAAATGTGCTGTATATAACACCTACCAATGATAGTGAGAACCAGGACTCATGCCTGAGCTTCATTCCAAATTTTGCCACAGATACCTGCATCAGCAATTACTTAACTTACTTATGCATCATTTTCTTTGGAAAAACAGACTGGTGTCTTCATCATTCACCCATTCCTCCCATTGTGACTGGAGGACACTTTTTGTTTTTCCAGGGTCATTGCAATGCAAGAGATCCATAAAAGCAATAACAGAAATAATATCTGACAAATGTATTCAAAATCATAATATATAGTGAAGTATTTTGAAGAGCATGGATCTAAGTCATTGCAGCAATCCAAATATACAGTGAGGATTATCCTTAAACACTATCAGTCTAGTCTGATACAATTCTTGCATTATTTTTGGTTGCTGATGACTTTCCTAAATTAAAGTTTTATTTTTAGTATGCTGAGATCCCATAATTATTTCCATGACTCCAACATAACTGAGAGAACAGGTGATTTCTAATGCTTGCTAAGAAGCAAGAAAGAATTTAAGGGTGCAAAATGGTGCAGCTGTGCTACTGAAATCAGAATACTACATAGCAGAGTATTTCCTATCATTTCAGTCACTAGGTAACCTTTCTGTCCCATCCTGATTGGATTTAATTAAAGTTCTTTCTTATAAGTGTAGCTTCCAGGTTTGGCCACTGCAAGAACAACCTTGCCATTTTTAACTGTCTGACTTGCTTGAGCAAGTGCAAAGTGCATCAGCCCAACTCTTTCAGCCACACCAGTCACTCAGCACCCACCACACTGACTGTCAGGTTAAACCAGAATGAAATGACTCTGCTTTTCCTTTCAGAGTCCTCCATGGGCTCTAGGTTCTCTCCTACAAGAAAAATATTGCCACTGAAACTTTCTCAAAGAGTGAAGTCCACAGCCTCAGTAGTGACCTAGAGCATGCTGACAAGCCAAGGGAAAGGTCTAGACTGATTTTTGAAGGATGCCTGGAGAAGTCTCTGTCCTTACAGGAGAACTGCAAGGGAACACCAGGCATGTATCCAAGGATGGCCAGGGGCTTACAGGGGCCCATTAGTGGCCTAAGGCAGCCTGATGGCACATCAGGCATAACCAGATTGGCCAGTTGTAGATTGCCTGCAAGACAGCATTGCGTTCTGAGGGCGGCATCCTCGTGGTCACCTGCCAAAAGTCATGCAGGACAGTGCTTCTCCAGTGACCCTGTCTTTAGAGGGATTCCTCTAGCAGAAATCTCAAATGACCATGAGTCCCTGTGGCTTCAAGTCTGAAGGCAAAGCTCCCTTTCTGTCATGCCCTTTGTCATACTAAAGTCAAATATTACTTTTAAAAAACATGAATATTCTGTACATGTAATATAAAATTATCTACATTGCCTGTAGTACTGGAATAACTCACAAACCTATGGGACAAACACGTAAAAACAACCCTAATATTTTAGTTATCCCTTGTACTTCACAGTAAATCAGTATAATCTGTCTTTTATTAGGTTACTGGATGCTGTGGCAAGAAAAAAACCCCATATTTGGCTTTTAAGCACTTTGAAGTGAGTACTTTGAAGCCTCAGTAAGTGATAATCAAGAAAAATGGCTCTAACAACTTATGATAAATCTTCTCTATATATTTAAGTAGGATTACTAGCGAAGCCTCAGAAATTAAAATGATTAAATATAGCCTTACTTAAGACTTGAGTTTAATAAAGCATATGATATTGGTTTTCAAAATCCTGTCTTTTGGAGCTAAGGTAGTTATAGCAATTCCACTCAAATGAGTTCTTCTGTGAGTAGCAGAACTAATGAAAAATGGTCCCCTTCAACCCATAAACGAGGCAAGAGAGTATATGCAATGTGGGTAGTCGAAAGTCAGACTTTGTCCATTGCTGCCTAGTAAAATATGGAGTGTTTGCTTTCTGCCTACCCCTTCCTCAGCAGCACACACATATCTGAACCTCTTTCCTCCATGCAGTCCCTAATGTTTCACATGACTTGAAGGAAAGATAGTAGTGTCAAAATGGCAGATGGACAGACAATACCACAGCATAAGTCTCTTCAAAAAACCTTGAAATCAGCTTAAAAAATAACTTTTTTTAAGCAGTCTGTTCAGCTGGAACTACTACCAGAGGTTTGAATGTCATAAAAGTAATTACAATTTTTACCATTGTGTGATTCTAGAATTTCTTGTTTGGTTATTAAAAAAAAATATTTAAAAGCTCATGAAATCTCAAACGTCTTGGCAGATACAAGAATTTTCTATAAACTTCAGCATCTTGTTTGTCTTTTAAAATCCCATTATTTAGCAAGAACAAATTCATTTCTCTATAACATTTCTCTACTTTTGAGCACAAAAGCCATCTTTTTGATTATCACTGCTAGACCATGGAACACAGGTACTCTTGTATAAATATTTCCAAACTGTCAGTTAATAATTGTGAGGTGAGTTAACATTTCTTGAAATGTTAAAAAAAAAAAAGCATAAGAAGGCAAGGAGACTATGAATTCTAAGTAATAAATAATTTAGTTATTTGACATCTGGGGAATTTCAAGTTTACTGAAGTTTGCAAGAAACAAAGAAGCAATTGTTTTGCAAGTGTACATCTTTCCAAGTATTCTCCAAGTTTTTTCACACAACACAAGGGACATTTTTAGTTCTTCTGTCTGTCAAGCTTACACATCATAGGCAAATATTATAACAGCAGTTTTGCATCTAAGAAAAACTGTTCTTGAAGATTACATAAAGTATATATATTAAAAATCTGAATTGGATGCCTAATGCTCATAGCTAATTGCTTTGGGTTTTCACATTTCTCATTTCACAATGTCATGTTTCCTTTCCATTCTTTAGAACTGGTACCAGAGCCTAGAGTTATGATGAATATCTACCAAATTTACTGATCAAAAGAAGCCCACCTGTACCTTTCCAGACAACTGATTCTTCTATTGAAATATGCTGGGGGAAAGATTTTATAAAACATTTTTAGTAGCACATAAAAATAACACTGAAAAGTTACCACACTGGAACTAACACAATGCAGGTAGTCCCTTGGGGGAATCAGTCTACCTCATTTAGGATTTTTTCTTGGTTTTTCCAAATCTCTACATTCAAAATGTAGCAATTTAACATTTTTCTAACTGAGCCCAATTATAAATATCTGTAATACGTGCTTTTGACTAGAGGCTTTTATTTCAGGTATTGCATGGCAGAATTTACAAAAAGGAAGCACTTCATTTCAGCGTTCATCAGACAGCTGTTGTTGCTCACAAGGAGATTTTTGATGCAGCAATTTTAATTAGAACAGCAGCTATTAAATTCCACACCCCAAGCTTCAAGCTCTGACTGGATTACCAAATGCATTCGAAAACTTTCTGCTGCAAGTAACGCCAGCCACAACATCCAAGCAATCAATCTGAACAGAGCCTGAATAGATCTCAGCACTGGGCATTTTTAGAGACTGCCAAGTGGCCAACATGGACCTCTGTTCTGAAGAAGCTTCTGTCAGCTCAGGGAGAAAGAGAGAGGACAGCATGTACACATAACTGTAGACAGGAGAGGGCTTTTGTAGACAAGCCCTTCCTCAGCCTGGCAGCAAGAACAGCATCGCTGCAACATCATCAGCCCATTGACTTTCAGCAGACTGGAGGAGGGTTGAAAGAAAATACATTTGCTTAATGCAAGGATTTCTTCACCAAGACAGGATAAAAATGGAAGTGTTTCTGTGCAAATATTTTTGGAATATTCATCAACTTGAATTTGAATGGTAGGGTTATAATAAACAAGGTATCAATAAAAGAACACTTCCCTTAAAAATAAGGCTTTCTGAGCACAGACATACTGTTTGAAATGTTTGGATGTCAGAGTAGCTGAATACTGCATTCACCACCCTGAGCCTTACAAAGTATAAAGGAGGAAACAAAACAATCCTAGAAAATTTACGGAGGAAATGGAGAAGGATAGTCCCATTTTGCAGAAGATTATGCCAAAAGATTTTTGTGGCAAAGTCCCATTGAAGAACTAAAACCAGTCATTAAAATAGGTCTTAGAAAAGTGACAGGCCATTTGTTGACACTGTCCAGCAACACCTTTGATTCATAAATCATTTCCTTTATCAATTCTGCTATGAGCAATTCCTGCATTTGACAACTGCAACATCCTCTGAGAGACTCTGAAGAATACAAAAGTCCACTAAGACAGCCATCAATTTCTGCTCTTCAGAATTAGGAAAAGTAGATTGGTGTTACCCCTCTTACTGTATTTTAACATTATTAATGTGCTTCTGTGATATGGAAATTAAAACATTCAAAACTATAAATATTTAAGTAAATATTTAAATAGGAAACTCTTTATAGAGCCTACTCTCTCCCAGCAATACATCTGTTCCCTTTTCCCTTCACCATACAACTGTGTGAGACTCAGTGTCTGCAATTTAAATAACAAGCAGTAGACTTTACTTACAGAATTTTAGCTATTGTAAAGGCTGGGCAAAATAAATTTGAAGTAATTTGCAGTTCTAGGAAGTTTCCATCTATTGCATTTTCTCCACATTCAAAGGCAAGTTTTTGAGCTAGTGAAAAGGCAAGACTGAATTGGCCCTAAGTATATGTCAAAAGTGCTTTTTTATGACAAAGAAGCGTAGTTATGAATAAAAAATACTTAGAATTTTCTTTAAGAATTCATTATAACTAATATATTATGTGATGCAGATTATTAGTGAAAAATGTTTATCCATCCCTCCTGCACTCAATGAATGCTTGGAGACAAATTACAATAGATTTTAACTGGTTCATAATTCCTCTTTAGGATTCATCTATTAGAAACCAGAGGCAACAATTTCAGAGTGTTGAGTTAAATGTCAAAGTAAAAGTAGTGTCTTTCACATTACAAGCCAGAAAATCAATATGTTGGGGGGTTTCACCTATAAATATCTGCACCTCTTCAAAATGACAGTTCAAGTTATTCCCATTTCCCTAATGTATGTGGCTGATAGGAGTCTGAGAACTGTATCCCAAAAAACAGTGAGCAACATTTCACCTGCATGTGTGAACTATCTGGATTTGGCAGGAGAAAATGTGGTGTTGTTTATACCAAAACGTCATGTAGTCAACTCTGCTAGACACTCTTCTGGAGATTCAAGAGCAAGGGAAGGAGTAACAACACTCCACTTTTCTTTTTGCCAAAACTGAGAGGTTAGGGAAATCAGTAGTAATTATGGTTGGTAAGGGTTTTACTGGGTAAAATTATAGCATCTTCCTCTACAGTGCAAATCAGAAATGTCCATTCTTTCTGAAAACTTTTTAGTAACAGCTATTTATAATTAATTTTAAATATGTCTGATCAGACATAATGGTTTATTGTACACGTTATCTTTAACTAACCAATAATTCATGGACAGTGTTTGGTTTCATGGTTGGAACTATTCTGTTCAAATTGAACTCTTCTTGTATCTGAAACGGACCTGGACTTGTGCAACAAAATCAAAGCAGCACTTCTATCATCTGATACTTTATCTCTGGCAAAAATTTTCAGATTTCCAGGAAGTTTCTTTTATGTTGAAGATGCATATTTATTTGTGGAACTGCCACTCTGTTTCTGAGTTTTAGTGATATGAAAAGAACACAGCCCAGACAATTTCCTCTCAGGTTATCACAGAATTCAATGGGAAACATAAAATTACCTAACAGTTCTTATATCTTGGCAGATTTGGGACTATCCTATATGAAATAAAACTTCAAGTATCCATGGGAAAATGCGACTGAGAAGTAGTTTATGTATCTACCCCCACTAGGCTTAATCAGTAGGAGCTGGCAGAAAGTATTATCACCTAAATCCAGATTAAACAAGTTTGATTTGAGATCTTGTGAAAATCTGAAATTACGAGGATGATGGCAATGATGATGAGGATAATAACAATAATACCAACATCTACCACCACACTCATGACTCAAAAACCATCACCTAGTTGATGTTAATATTATGAACCATTTAAGTTATAAAAACTGGATAATATTACCCGGCTCTTAAAATTAATGAAGACATGTAAACTAGTCCTAAAATGAAATAAGAATTTGAGATTTTAAATCCAATTTAACCAGACTAAGACCCCTAAACTATCATTGCTCCTTAACAAATATCTTTAATTCTGTCCCAAACTTTCCTAATTCTTACATGTCAATAATATTAACCATTACAGACCTCTTATCAAGACTGATATTATATTACTTCATAAAATTTGTCCTAGATTATGCCCTCAGTCAGGTTGTAGCAACTATTCTTTCCATAAACAATGCATTGCTTTCTTGCCCTACTTATTAGAATCACCTGTACTCCTAGGATGCCTATGTTTCAGAACAATCTCTCTTTTCTTCATTTAGCAAGATCAAAAACTGATTTTAAAAATTAGTTGTGATATAAAACTCAAGGTTTATATATAACTCCCTTTGCAACACTCTTTGTACAAACAGTGTATCAGTGGCTTCAAATACAACAATACACATCAATCAACATTCTTTTAATTATTCTACAGCAGGCTGAATGACTTCAAGGATATTGTAAAATCCAGCTAAGTACTGTAACATGAAACAGAATTAAGATAAAACGTAAAGGTCAAAACAAAGTCTTGCCTAGCCACCTTCTTAGCCTCTTTAGTAGGAATTATTTGACCTCCTACTCACCCCTTACTTGTTGTGTATTGATTTCCAGCTGAAACTAAATATTATTGGAAGAGTATAATTGCTGTGTTCCCACTGGAGATGACTAGCTGTTTAGTTTACAATTCCATGCTTGGTTTCATAAACTCACAATTGTTTCCATTTGAAATCAGGTCAGTGTCAAACACCTTCCTAAAACATACAGTGAAATAATTGCCAAATATTGCTTGACATTATTGCAAAGATATTACTGGTTATTTGGGTTAAGTTTCCATGCTGTGTGTGCCAAAACCAAAATGAATAATAAGTATATCATGTGAAATAACAACAAAATTAAAAGAATTTTGTGGCTAGCATCATTTGGTTACAGGAAAGCAAAAATATTACTGGATGCCAAAAGATCAAGTTCTTTCATCGTATCAGAACCACAAGCAATAAACAAAAAAACGCGTTAGTGGAACTATTAAGGATGACCAAAATCTACATTGCTAAAAAAAATCTGCAGAAATTCCCAGTGTTCACAATTACTTCTTAATGAAAAGTTCACAAAATAGAGAAAGGTTCTTGTTTGTTTCTTTGTTTTTACAAACCTCATTGAATACAAAATTTCTTCAGCTGTCCAGGCATCTTTCTGTGGTTATGATCTGGAAAGAATAATCTTTCTCAGATAATTCCTTAAAATCACTTTAAATGATAACACAGAATGCTTATGATAGTCTATAGTAGTTGCAGGTTTTGTTTCTTTGTCCAACTACTCTGTGAGAGACCAGACCTCAACACCTGATTTCTAAACACTTTCAAATCACCTGCTAATTTTTCTTCCTTTGCCCAGAACCTTTATAATCTTTCATTGAGAGTAAAGCTTTAAGGCCCTTGTCTGACATTTGATAAAATATTATACAGTCTACAATTGTATATAATTGGCTATTATACAATAATCCACTGTGAGATGAAGGAAATCCCTACCACCCCAGGGAATTACTCTGTACATGGAACTGATACAGGTTTTATCTACAAATTTGTCCATTCCACTACTACGGTGTCTTCTTTTTTTGAAAAAATACTGAAAAAACCAACTACATGATTTACATAGCTTGTCTCGATTGTTGCACTGGCTGATACCCACCTACCGACTGGTTTTGCCCTTCCCTGTTCCTCTTGCAGCACAGCTCCTTCCTGCAGTTTGGATACAGGTCTACAGGCACTCAGGGAAGGTAGGCAAGAGGTGATGCAGCACTTAGCAGGCACTGGTTTACAGGCAAGGGGGAGCTGTAAAAATGTGCAAGCACATGCAAAGTCATGCACAGACTGAGCATATAATCATCACGGAATGGCAGCATGAGAAAATGAAATGTCTAGTTGGGGAAAAGAAAATAACAACATGTATCTCACGTCATAACATTGTCCAACTCACAATAAATAAATGTTTGTCTTGATAAGAAGCAGAAAGATTGGAGCATTTTTTTAAAGTGGCAAAGATGTATTAAATGGATGGACGGATGGACAGGAGGAAGGGAGGGAGGCAGGCAGGCAGGGAGGGAGGGGAGAGGAGGGGAGAGGAAGGAAGGAAGGAAGGAAGGAAGGAAGGAAGGAAGGAAGGAAGGAAGGAAGGAAGGAACGAA